>JANUHK010000252.1:0-67795 GCA_026319125.1 Colletotrichum noveboracense | reverse complement strand
AGTGTCTCACGAAATCTTACCTACAACACCTCAACATATTTCACCTTACCTCAACCACAACACAAAATGACACGTCCTAATAAAGAACCCACTATACAGCTTGCTCTTCAGGCTATTAGAAAAGACCCTAAACTCAGTGCGTAAGCTGCAGGAAAGATCTACTTAGTTAATTATTAAACACTAAGTCGCTGATTAAAGGGAAAACCATCACGACGTGACGTTATGCCTAACTTGTGGAAATTAACTATGCTTAAAGAAGAGAAGCTAGTTGATTATATTCTGGATCTGGATTCCTGATCGTTTCCTCCTTGGATTAGTGGTGTGGAAGATATGGCTAATCGACTGCTTGCTGACTGTGACGCGCTACTAGTTGGGAAGCGCTAGGCTTCAAACTTTATTAAGCGATAACTATAGCTCTAGATGCGCTTTTTTCCTAAATACGACTATAAGAGGGCCTAATGCAAAGATCTAGATGTAATAAACGTGTGGTTTCATCTTATAGCGAATATAATTACGAAATATGGTATTATAGACTCTGATATCTATAACTTTAATGAGATTAGGTTTATAATAGGCTAGATTACGTCTGGAATAGTTATAATAAGCGCTGAAAGGCGTTTAAATATGAAAATGATGCAGCCTGGTAATTATGAATAGGTTATAGTTATTCAGGCTATCAGTTTGTTAGGCTATAGCGTTCTGCTGTATATTATTATTGTAGGGTAATATTACCTCTCTACCTGGTATATAGAAACAGGTCTCCTGCGCAACTAGGTTATTATAACGTCTGAAAACAGATGGATAACAAATCAAAGAGGCCTAAATTAGCTCTAACACTTTGATCAGCATATAAAGCTGCATGTAAGTAGCAGTTATTGCCTCCTTATTATTGATAGGTATAAAACTCACTATGCTGCTGACTTTAAGATATATTGCAAGAAAAATAATATTATTACCCTCTATATGCTAGCCTATTCCTCTTATTTACTTTAGCCCTTAGATTTTAGGTGTTTTAAGCCTTTAAAGAAGGCGTACAATTAATAAATTGAGGATAAGATATGCTGGGGTAATACCTATATCATAAAGGAAGACTTCTTCCCTATATTTTATAACGCCTTTACGTAAGCCCTTATGCTTAAAAATATCTAGGGAGGTTTCAGAGGGGCTGGGCTTATCCCTCTAAGTGCAGAAAGTGTACTTTTGAAGCTTAATATGAAGCTACACACACTAACACCTCTAGGATCCCTCCTAATAACACCCCCTGCTTAGACTTCTCAGACGCTAAACAACCTAATAGAGGTAACTTCTTAATTAACACTTATTAAGGATTAGATCTCACGTCATCAGAATAGCTTACTAACACCTATTTATAACGCTATTAACTAATTTGAGAAAGCAACAGTAGGGGTTATGCATCAAATTGCATTATTATAATTAGAGAACAGAATGCCTTAGGAGGAAAATAACCTACTTAGCTGATAGCAGAGAGCTAAGAAAACTTATCTCAGATAGAAAGGGAGTCCCACTATAGCTGAGGCAGAGGATATCTAATCACAGAGGGAGGTAATAACTTAGATTGAGGAGGAAATTCATTAGAATAGTAGTTATCAGCTAAGGACTGAGATAGGCTAATAGCGATATGGCGTCTGTGGGAATACTATTCATAATGCGCGAATATATTAATTTGTTGAAGAAACGTCTAATGAAGAGCTTTCTGAGTAGCTTTAATTATTTGAATTGTGTTGATGCTGTGGTTTTCTTACTGTTATGTTATATATGCAGTTTCGTGAGACACTTGCTTATCTGAGACACTTGCTTATTAACTATGTTATTGTAAAATATTAATATTAAGTATAATCTTAAAGAACCTTTTAACTAAATAAATTATACTAAATAAGAAAGTTTATAATATTTTAGTTTTAATTTTAATATTTTTAAAGTTTAATTTACTCTTATTATATTAAGATATCTTATTAATAAAGTAGATATATATTTACTTTATATTAAACTAAATTAGTTATAGTATAATAAGTATAAAGTTTATATTTATAATATTTAATATATATAATATATTTCCTTTATTTTTAAAGTTATTCTTATTATTATTAATATTAGGTTTCTAATAATAATAATTAATATTAGTTCTTTTTATTAATATAGTTCTTTTAAAACTATTATTAAGCTTTTTAAAGTTTATAAAGAAATATATATAAGTTTTATATATATCCTTTTATTATTATTATTTATATTACTTAAATATTCTTATTTAATTCTTTTTGAAATATTTAGTTAATTAATATTTCTCTTTAAAATAGATCTAAAATTCTTTTTAAAAATATCTTTTATAATATATTCAAAGCTTATATCTAAAGATTTTATATAGTTTTAATATATTTTTATGATATCTCTCTTTATTACTTTTTTAATCATTTCTCTTAATAAAATAGATATTAATAAGAAATTACATTTTCTCTTTTAATTTAAGCTTTATAATAACACCTAATCTAAAAGAGCTTTAAAAGAATTTATACATATTTATAAATATATTAAAAATAGTTTTATATTTCTTATTTTTTAATATATATTAATTAACTTAAATATTATAATAATGTTAAATTAAAAGTTTAACAATAATGTTAATTATACTTTATTAAGTTTTATTACTAACTCTTTAAAATATTTAAAAGTATTCTTAATATTATTTTGTCAAACAATTCTTACTAATGTAATATTCTATTATTTTATAATATAAATTTAAATAATCTTTAAAGCTTTAAAGTATTTTTTAAAATGTATTACTTTCTTATTAAATCTTAATAACTTATTATTAAACTTCATATAATAATATCTATCTATAATACTTCTTAATATTAAATAAAGTTTATTATTAATATATCTCTTATTAATACTTATTAAAATATATATCTTATAGAAAATATTAATTTTATTATTTAATATTTTATGTTTATTATTATTATACTATCTTTCTTTTAATAAGATCTTAATAAGATCTATTATTTATTTATATATAAAACTTTATATAAATTATTAATAAGATAAAATAAAAACTATGAATATGTTTATTTTAAACTAAAATAATAACAATTATTATATTTAGCTAGATTTTATATCTTTTAATTCTTAAAAAATACATTTTATTTGTTATTAATATTTAATAATAACTATTAAAATATAAAAAGGTATAATAACCTAATACTTCTTATAATTATTAGTTTTATAAAAATATATTTATTTATAATTTTAAAAGCTTTAAAAACACTTTATAATATTATTATTCTCTTTTATTAAGTTTTATTTTAGTTTTAAGTTTCTCTGAAACCTTTTTTTTAAATTCTAAATAATTATTCATTTCTCTTTAGTTATAGTTATTATATTATTTGAAATAAAAGAGATATAATATATACTATTTAAGCTAATTCTTTTATAATATTAATACACTTTTTTATAGTAAAATATATATTTCTTTATTATAAAAAGTTATAAAACTTAATATATAATTATTGTTTTATTATAGTAAAAGCTTAATCTACTTACCGTTTAAAATGTAATATAAATTATAACTATAAGCTTTTATTAAAAAGATCTTTTTCAATATATTTATCTAGATAGTAGCTAATCTATTATATTTAATATTTTTATAATGATATTATTAAGGTCTTTTTTAATAGCTTTTTTTATAATAATATATTTATTCAAATAATAACAAATTCTGTTATTTTATTTCTTATTATTAAAATTAATATTATTAATAAATTAGTTTGTTTCTAAAAATAGTATATTTTAAAGTTTATTTTCTAATATATTTAAAGCTTAAATATCTATCTTTATAGTTTTAAATATAACTAAAGTATATATAATATTACTTAATAGCTTTTCTATTATTATATTTAAGCTTATTATTATATTTAAGCTTATTATTATATTTAAGCTTATTATTATATTTAAGCTTATTATTATATTAATCTTAATTTTATTAACTTAATATTTTAACTAATTATACTTAGTTATATAGTATGTTTTAAAAGCTAAAGCTACTAAAGTATATATATCTATTAGTTAACTTACTATTAAATATTGTCACAGGCTAGAGCCCGGATTGATATCTCCGGCTTCGCCGGAGCAGTTACCGAGATCCAGCTCCATTGGACCCACTATTCTGCCGCAGTATGCCGCCTAACCTGGCCTGCTTCACCGCTGTTAGGTGCCTACCCTTGTAAAGTCCTTTCTTCCTTCTTCAGCTTAGAATAGTCAATCGACAGCACCTCTACGCTGAACAAGCCTAGGGGCCAGCCCCTTACAAATATCCTATATTGTTTAATTAAAATCTTTATATATTAAAGTTTTAAATATAAATATAAAAAGAGGTATAATTTATTAATAAATATTTAATAAGCTATAATAAAGCTAGCTTTAGCTATACTCTAAAAAGCTTTAGCTTTATTTTTATATATTTATTTTAATTAGTATAGATATATATATTCTTAATATATTAATATGTTTACTTTCTAATAGTTTTTCTCTTAATATATTTAGTAAGTATTTATTAATAAGTATAATGAATAGCCTTTATATATAAATTGTTTCATAATTTTAGTTAGCTATATAACTTAACTTATATAGTTAGTAGTTATAATTATTAAAGTATAAATTAAATAGATTATTAAAAATTAATATTTCTAGTAAGAATACTTTTAGAAAAAAGCTTAATTATTAATTTAGCTTTAACTATAGCTTAGTAGTTTAAATACTACTTATATTATTTAAAATACTTCTAATATTATTACCATAGATTTAGTAAATATAATAAAATCTAATCATATATGTAATATAATGTATAATAAGAAGTAATAAAAAGTAAAGTTATAATAAGATACTATATATTATATAATTACTATTACTTTATACTTAGCTTTTAGTATTTCTTTTCATATATATAAATAGAAATAGAAGTTATTCTTTATATTTCTTATGATAATAAATATTTTTATTTAAGCTATTTTAGTTAATCTTAAGAGGAAATTAAGTATTTTTATAGTAAAATACTTAGTTTACTATCTATCTTATTTAAAAATTAATAATAGTAGAAATACTTCTTATTTTAATAGTATTTTATCTATATTATATTTAAGTAATAATAACATAATAATAAAAATAATAAAAAGAAGTATAATTAAAATCTTATATATTCTTACTTATAATATTACTCTCTTAGATACTCCAAGTATAATAAGTCCTCTATAGCTATAAATTGATACCTTTTTATTATATTATTAGTTTTTTATGTAATATTTTAAAGTTTATCTCTAAGTTAGTTTTTATAAGGTTTTATTTCTATTAGTTATAAGAATAGTAATTATATAAAGCTAATATAACTAAAATATATAGCTTAATATATAGCTATAGTTTTACTTTTTATAGTATTCTATATAAATAGTTTAATATTAATAATAATAAATAGAAAAATAGTAAAAGCGTTATTTATTTTAATCTTAAATCTTAACTATATAATATTAAGTATAATTACTTTGAGAAGTATATAGAAGTTTTATTTTAGCTAGTTATAAAATAAAACTTTATAAATGTTTTTAGTTATTTCTTTAATAATAATAATAATTCTTTTCTAAAATAAAAATCTTTTTAATAATACTTTAAGTAATTAATTATTATATAGCTATTTTTATACTAATATATTCTAAGTATAATCTTATCATAAGTTACTTTTATATATTTTCTTAATATATTAATTAATAATATTTAAGAAATAATAAGAACAAATATTAATAAGTTAAAATCTTATAGTTTTAAATTACTAAAAGTATTTATAATTATACTTCTTAGTTATTAAGGGTTAAGTTTATATAATTAGTTACTTATTTAAACTTTTAGTAGTATTACTCATAAATAAGCTTTAAATATTATATAAAAACAATTTTATACTTCTAATTTAATATTTTTATTATATTATTATTATTAAATTACTCTTATTATAATAAATATAAAATACTAATTACTTAGATAGTTTAAGTTATAATACTAATTATTAGTAACTAGTATTTGTATTTTTAAGCATAATATTATTAAAGCTAATCTTTTAACTTTATATATACTTCTATAATAAATTATATAATACTTAAGTACTTTAATATAACTATAGTTTCTATGTATCTACTATTTAATACTTCTTTAGTAATATATAGAGTAAATATATTTAGATAAGTATTAAATAGGTTTAATAAGTATTTTAGAAATTACTAATAAAGTTATACTTATTTATTTAAGTCATTCTTATTAATATTTAGTATTTTAGTTAGTTCTTTCTATAATAATATATAATAGAAGTAATTTATTACTTTTAGTACTTTTAGTTATAATTTAAAGTATTTTATATTCTTAAAAAATTAATATTATTTAAGAATAAGTTTTTATATTTATATATAGCTTATAAAATAGCTTAAGTTATTATAAAACTAAATGAAGTAGTTAGTAATATAAAACGTAATTAGTTATTACTAAATATTCTATAAAGAATAAGTAATATAAATAATATTATTAAATATGATATAATTATAGCTTTTTTAATAGGTTTTATAGTAATTAATCTAAATAAAAAATTTAAATACTTTATATTTTAATATATATTAAATATTTATAGTTTCTTAATATATAATAGATATCTTTATAATAAATCATTATTAATATGATATTAAACTAAAGACTTAGAATAAATATAATTAGTTTTTATGATTATTTTATTTAGTAATATATAGTAGTTACTATTTTATTTTGTTCAGTATAACTAGTTTCTTAAAAAAACTAATTATTATAGTTTATAGTAATATAGTAGTCTTAAGAAGTTATTTCTCTTAGTTTTTTATTAATCTATAGTATTATAATAATTTATAAAAGTTAACTACTAATTTATATTAATATAAATATTAATAATATGTTTTAATTAGTTAGTATAAGAGGTTATAAAATATAAATAAAAAAGTATTATATTTTAAAGTTATAAATATAGCTATAAAAGTAGTAATATAACGTTAAAAGCTAGAGAGATCTCTACCCTCTTATTAGCTAGATTCTACTATATCTATACTAGGCAGTAAGTATAGCATTATTCTAATAAAAGGATGTACGTTATGACCCGAACGAGCTGTCTTACCATGTGTCCTGCTTCCTCAATTTCTGCAAGCCAAAGCCCGGTAGTATTCTTGATTCTCCCACCGTGCACACCCTTGGACGCATTCCACGGCAGCTCTTGCCATGGACTCGCTCTAAAAGGGGTTCGGCCAGCCCATCTGACCTTTTTCAGGCCCTCCAAGACACCCTCGGCGTTGCAAATGATATCAGCCACACCAACATATACCAGCACGTCCACAACACCTTGCCATCTCGAACGAATGTAGGTTTGAGAATGGTCGAGAATCTTTTGCAGGTCTTTGATGGCGGGTGTGTAAAAGTCACCAGACTCGAAGTACCGTCTTTCTATTAGTGGGCTCATCATGTCCCAACCTTTCTTTCGACCGCCGGTCTGAGTTGGAACTTCGAGTTGATCCCTGAACACCTTGTCGGAGTTGAGAACGTCAACCATCTTGGCAATGTCCGGATAGCAGTCCCGAGGACCTGGGCAATTGCGAAGACGTCTGTCGTAGTAGCTTCTTGTCACATTGGCAAAAATGCCAATGAAATCGTCTTGGCATAGCTTCTTCGGCTGAGCACAGAGGACTGGATCGTCATCTCCCAATGCGCATGCTCGAGCGACTGCTTCGCATCTGTCAACAGCTTTTAACGCCCTGGCACAGTCTTCAGGGTCCAGGTGAGTATCAAACTGGTCCCGGTACGGAAAACAAGACACATCATACATCGAAACTAGTTGCTCGGCAGGGCTAATCCATGGGTTGCCGAGCATCAACGACCTCAAGGGTATGGTGGCCAGAGCCGCCTTGACATCGGGCGCTGAAGTCAGAAAGTCATTGTACTCAAGTATTGTCGATGCAATTGACGGGATATATCTTCCGGCATATGATTCTCCCGCCAGGTGCAGGTCAGCGTCAGCGAAGTCGGGGAACGCCTCGTAGAAGAGCTTTATGAAGCTGATAATATCGAGAGCAGACTCTTCGGCGCGGGAGGGGTATGATGTTTCGTCGGAGTAATCATCCACATAAGAGAACCCGACACCGGCAGGCCGGTCGAGGTAGATGATATTGAAGTGTTCCGTCCACGAATTAGGGTTAAACTCGGTCCCGTTGGCACCATCGCTGAGGCAGGGTCCATTTTCGTAAAGCATGCCATGCAGAGAACTGCCGCCCGGGCCTCCCTGGAACCAAATCATCAAGGGTGCATCTTGCTCATCGTGTCTTGCTTCGTGGAACCCTGCATGCCACGCATCAGTACTTTTGTTTCTGCGAGAGAAAGGTGTGGTAAGACGGACAGAAAAACAGATGGCGTTCACCGATATCTGCCCAACCAGTGTGCTGCCTGGCGCCTGCGTGACAAAGAAGCGCGTCATCAGCCGACCAACTTTTAACGCGTATTGAGTGGTCACTAAACTCCGTCACAATCGTCCTGTAGCCTGTTGCAACGGCGCCGACGACATGATTGGTGAGGGCCGCGCAAGCTAAAATGCGCGTAAGCCAGCGTGGGGACGCCATCAAATTCGCAAAAGAACGCGACAGAGTCTGGGGACAGTGCTAGGTATGGACCAAGAAACCGGAGAAACGCTCGCTGGTGACAAATGGAAAATTTGCGCTATCAGACTTTGGTGACACCCTTCACAGGATCATGATGGAATGGCGGAGTGAGTCAACATAAGCAGCTAACGACCACCACATTGTCGCATTTGTATTCCCGAACAGGCAATTTTGCGGGAAGAAGATGGGTGGGGCATGCGGTGCGGGTCGGCCGACCCCGGTCCGTGGCTTGGCCTCAGCAGGACCCGGGAGTCAGGCAACTAACAAGAATTAAAAAGTCTTGCGAAGAGTCACTGTAAAAATATGTCGGTAAGATGCCTTGTTTTCCAGTAATTTTTGGCAGGAGGAAAGTTCAGAGTCAGGCCTCAAGTCAACACAAGACCCTCACTTACAGCAAAGCCGTCATGTCAACCAGTCACGCATTGCCGCCGTCACGCCGGGGAAGACGGAATGTCCAGCCGGATCTGATGATCGATCTCAGCCGGAGGGTGGAACAAGATCAATATCATCCGTCAAAGAACCCAAAGGGAATCATTGACCTCGGCTCTGCTGTCAACGAGCTGATGTTGGAAGACATTGCCAGCTGGACCAGGTGGAATTTGAAGAAGGGCGAACTGAAAGATGGTAGGCTTCCCAACGAAGAATGATTCGCATTTGGACCGGCGTTTGACGATTTCCTTTGGTCGTAGGTCTCGGATACAATGATACCCAAGGCTCCCCCGAGCTCCTTAAAGCCGCCGCCGACTTCATGAACGAGCACTTCAATACCCGCATCCCATTGACTTCGGACAACATCCTTGTAGCAAACGGAGCTACGACATTGCTAGACACATTGACCTACAACATCGCTGATGAGGGTGACTCGATATTGCTTCCAACACCTAGCTACGGCATGTTCGCCCACGATATCTCCACAAGGAACCAAGTGCGGCTTGTCGAAGTCCCATGCGATGACATACCTGATGATCGGTTCACGGGACAACCCACAGGTAATGGTGACGGAGCTCACCAATGCGAGATTGTGGCCCGTCTGGAAGATGCAATCGAGCGAGAGTTGAGTCAAGGGCGGAAGGTTGCCGGCGTCCTGCTTGCGAACCCAGAGAACCCTTTGGGTCGGTGTTACTCCGCACATGTTCTCTTGCAAATATCGCAACTATGTTCCAAGTACAAAGTGCATCTTGTTGTCGACGAGATATACGCCATGACCGGAGACAACTTTTCAAGCATGTTGAGTCTAGGCCTGGACACGAACTTCAGAAACGTGCACGTCCTGTGGGGGATGAGCAAAGTAAGTTGCGGCGATCTCGCGTTTTGTCCCCACTGCGTGAAGATTGAATCAGCTTTGTCCCCGGTGACGAGGGTGCTAACGACACAAACCGCAGGACTTTGGACTTGGCGGTCTCAGAATTGGGTTCCTTGCCACGTACAACCAGGAGATTCACGATACCATGCGAACTTTAAGGTTAGTCCAGCCAGTCAGTGAGGATACAGATCCTTGCTAACAGTCCCCAGCATGTTTGGCTGGGTCTCATCGTACAGCGCGACGATTGCGGCAAAGCTGCTGTCGGACAAGAAGTACTTCAGAGACCATTACACGCCAACGTTCAACCGCCGACTCAAGAAGAGGCGAATCCTTGTCGAGGGCGAGCTTGAGAAGTATGACATTCCATACATGAGGGCCGACTCAGGGTTCTTCATGTTCGTCGATCTCTCCGACTGGATGGACTTGCTGTTCGCACAACACGGCAAGGATGACGAGTTGGAGCTCTTAGAGCACCTGATGGAGAACGGAGTATTCCTGGAACCCGGAAAGGTACGTCAGCGGAACTTGTCTCCTCTTCAGACGAGATCGGAAACACCCAACGCTGACACGAACTCCGATGCGCGGCAGGCATTCTTCGCCAGAACCCCAGGGTGGTTCCGCCTGAGCTTCGGCGCGGAGAAACACACAGTCAAGACCGGTCTCCAGAGGCTGTTCCGCTGCTTGCGGGCGCTGGACGGGAAACCAGATCCATTGGGCGTTGCAGATCTCACACCGTACCTCCCACCTTACCGCCAAATGGCGCACATAGTCGCCGTGTAAAACCGAGCATGCTAAGTCGGCGTAGATGATTCTCGGTCTCGGCATCCCTCCCGGTGGAACACGGCGAGTTGCTGCGACTCTTGTCAACGGAAGACATATGCCGGGCCTTAGACCTCCCGAGTTGGTGAGATGGCATTACTCAATCGCGGTCATTCCGAGATGCGGGGTTTCGGGCAGGGCTTCTGCCAGCTGATGTACAGACCAATCACCTCGTACTCGCATGATAATTCGAGACAATGCGAATAATGATTGGTGGGAGTGCATGGGGTAGATCGGCAAACTTGTCCAAATTGTCGGGGTTCTGGGCTTTCTGTCTTGGGATTTTTCTGGGTCGTCTGAGGTCTGTCTCCAATGTTCACGTTCGTCCTGTTTTATGTCGATCTCGGAACCAAAGCCGATGCATGGTCTCCGTGTTTGAGCGCATTTATCCATAGTCTTGTCAACAGCGCTAATGTCATGACATATCTTTTTATTCTTTGAGGAACTACACCGGCAATTGTGAATGGTGATGTTTGAAGAGACAGTATGATGATTCGATGCAGCCGATATGGCCGTTCGACGCGTTTTCCATCTGATTGCCATCTGGCGTTTTCGCTCGTCCCATTTCATGATGCAATATGGGGAGGTGACACCTGATGAAATAGAGTTTGTCCTTTCAGACGGTTCTGCTCCGCAAACAACCTCAGTGTTTGACGTTTGAGTCAAGCATGTGTTGTGCACCAGCGCGCTCTCTCGTTAGACAGCAAGGGCCAACTAGTTGACATGACTCGGGGAGAAATATCGTCGACCCAACTCATGCCTTCTGACTTAGACATATCAGACCACAGCCATATATAAGTCGTCAATATTACCATGTTGTGTTCGCTATCGAATTCAGTCTCAAATTATACCTTGTCGTCTATACTCATCAACATCATCAATCGTTTTCAGCCAAAATAATATCCCTGCCATCTTCAACCGACATCAACATGCGTTTCTCTCTCGTCGCCGTCTTGCCCTTCCTTGTCTCTGCTGTCGTTGCGCAGCGCGGCATTGGAGGTATGGGGTCCTTGAAGCGGGGGTTTATATGACCTCCTCAACCAATCCCGCGATATGGTCCTGGGTAGGAAGACTAACATTTTATTTCTTGTAGGTGAATGCCGCAATGACGCCGACTGCATTAGATGTCTTAACAACAAGACACCTCTCATCTGCAAGAGTATGTACTATCGTCCAACTTATCTCTAAAGGCTTGAAGTTGCTCACAGGTCTTAGCTGACTCCACGTCCACAACTGGCAAGCGATGTGGCGCTGTTGATCCCCCTTGCCGGCCTTTCTAAGTTCTCGGAGGAGGGAGCTATGTTTTTATAAATCGGCGTGCGGAGATTATTGGATTACCCTCACACGCTAAGGCGACGGTTTTGCCATGCTTGGGATAAAAATTTATGAGCGGCATTTCTGAGCTCAACTTTAAATGATAAATGATGGATCACTCCTAAGTCTTCGGCTGACTATTCGTGCGGCATCCTACTGCGGCTGATCTCAAATGATCGGGGCACACTTTTGCCGCTCATCTCGGAACCTAGGTATATCTCATTGACCAATGCTGCCGACTCTATTTTTGGCATTCTATTACGTTGGCTGAGAAACCAACATTCCTTGTGTCCGTAGTCTCAAAGTCACAGAGACCCGAGGAAGAAGTGCTCAGCTCGTAGGAAACGAAGCGTCCGCCAGCGAGAAATACATCCCCTATCTGCGTCGTTCACTAACGCTACTTAAGGTTTTGTATTACGCGTATTCACGCAAGTCTCCTTTACCGTTCTTGGGGTTACCATTACGCATACATCAATAATCTGCGGGGAGAACTTGTCCCTGAGAAAACCTGTTGACAGAAACTCCGCCAACTGGACTATTAGCACCAGTGGTGGAGTTTCTGTCAACAAATTTCATATCTAAGCCATCCACTTGTAAAGAAACACGGATATAGGCCAAGAAACTTGTCCATCATCTGGTCGCACGAACAAGGCCTTCGGGTATCACGACCTCTGGAGGCAAACATCGGGTTCCGTCTTGTGACCCGACGGGCTGTAGACATTTCCATCTGATTCGTTTCTTAGTCTAGTTCGTTGAGACCTTCCTGACGCGATTCCGGTGTCCTTGGACGGGCCGATGGCTGTCTGTCTGTCTGAGCTCTTCTAGACGCATACGTTTCCCAGACAGACCTACAAGTCATTAGCATTGCGATGTTTATCTTGGCTAATTCGCACAAAAAGCCCTCATACATCGAGAATAGTAACACACATTGAACTCCGTTAATGGTGCAATCGGCTGGTGCCCAAAGCCAGAAGCCAGATGCTAGGGATGATGTAAGCATGCACAACTACCCCAATTCTTCCCTAAATATCACTTTTTCGGGGCCTTTTCTTTCTTTAAGAATAGGAGAATTTTCTTAGTTTTTTTCTGGATTTATAAAATATTCCCCTATGAGACCCTGGCTAAGACAGGCTGTATAGTAGAAGGCGCGCGCGTGAAGAGGCTTTTTAATGCTCTGGCCCTGACCCTGCAGGAGGGCTCGCCAGAGCTAGAAACCCCCCTCTAGCCCCTGTAAGGGCCCTATAGGTATAGGGGCTATAGGGGCTACAGGAGCCCTATGGGCACTGCTTGCCTGGCTGGGCTGGCTGGGCTGGCTGGGCTAGCTGGGCAGTATAGGCAGTATAGGCAGTATGGGCAGTATGGGAATAGCCTCTCGGCAGGCTTAAGCTATCTATCTGGAAGCGGGGGTACTTTAAGAGCCGTTACGCCAGTGGCGAAGTCTCGAAAAGCCCTGGTTTCTGGCCCCTGGCACACATCCGATTGCACCATAAAACAAAGCCTCACTTAACTTCCACTTAGGCGCCGGAAACTAAGCGAAAGTTGCGGAATGCGGCGTTGGTGGCTGACGGGACGGACCGCGAGCGGCGTCCGCTTCAAATGCCGAATAGGTGCATCTCGCATTCGCAACACTTTGCTCGACTAAGGGTTCTCAATACCTAGGGCGCATCAAGTCAGGGCGCAAGACCTGGAGAGCGCTGTTCTCATGAGGACCAAAAGCCTGTGTAATAAGGACCATCCAGTCGGCATTCGACCTTAGTTCTCCTGCAAATGCAACTTTTAAGACTTGAGAGATAAATGTCGATTGCCTTTGGAAATCCTGACTTCACCAAGGATCAATCCGAGCGTCGGTGCGGACGTATTAGACGAATCACGGAGCATGGCTTATGATGACCTGGAAAACCCCAAAGTGGGCCATTTAAACTCGGATGACAGACGTGAACAAGCCTGTTGTTCCACCAGCTTAAACGATGGCTGCATGACGCACGCAATCAACCTTCCTTTCATTGGTCGTGACAGGGAAATGTCATCGTAAATCTCTGGTCAAAGCACGAACACCACCGGCAACTCTATCCATCTCCTGGTCGAGATCGGCGGCGGGGCCCACTTGTCGGGCACTCGGACGCCTTTGGCAACTCTCCGAGATACGAATACGGACCCCATCTGCCGACTCCCGTCCGCATCCCTCACGCGCGCCCCGTGGAATCCACGGACGCTAGCCAGACAACCTTACATAACGTTCAGCGATTTTCAGACTTCCCGCCACTGGGGTGCAACAACGGGCGGCACTTCAGTCGGAAGTAGTACCCGCAGTGGAGAAAAAGCTTGGCCCCATCGATACGTAGACGAGGCATAGACGACGCGTGCATGTTCCAACGGTGGAGTTGCTATTCGGGTTCGTTAAAGACTTTGCTAAGAGTCGAGTCGCGGTTTCGGTCTTGGCAAAGTCCGTCATGACGATATTTCATCGCAAAGATGGGAACTATAACACAACCTGTTCGTCCGGCTCGGATTGCTGGACTGCTCAACACCATCAACAGACGACATCAACACACACACTCACAAGAACGTGGAACTCGACCGTGCGATATCGACTGAACACGACCACAACAAGACGAACGCCTTCCTTCGCCACCATGGCTTCCCCAGCCCTCGAGTTGGGCCTCGGGTCCTACTCGATCCCATCTCCCAGCGAAAAGCCGATCCCATACCTCGCAACAGTCTTCCTGTTCATCGTGTTGTTTTACGCGATGGGCGATAGCGGCCCGAACCTCCCCGAGATCAACCCTCTGAAGCCATTCGAATTCACCAATTCACGCCGCATGACTGAATTTATACAACAGAGCAAGGACATCTTCCTGCGCGCAACAGCAACCTTTGGCAAGAACCCGTACAAGCTTTACTCGGAATGGGGCGCCTCTGTTGTTTTGCCGGCCGAATTTATTCACGAGTTGCGCAGCGACCCGCGTCTCGACTTTATCACGCCTGCCAGCGATGTAATACAGCCCACTCGGGAGGAGCGGACGAATGTTAAGGACTAGTTTTCTAACATGGACGCATATAGGACTCTCATGGATACATCCCCGGTTTTGAGCCCTTCGCGGGAAACGATGATTCACCCAAGGTCGTGACCAAGTACTTGACCAAGGCGCTGAGTATGATACTATACCTGTCCTAGTCCGAAAGAGCTTCAAAGCTGACTTGCGTGTCACTTCAGCCAAGCTTACAAAGCCAATCTCCGAAGAAGCCACCATTGTCCTCAAGCAAATTTTCACCGACAAGAAGGGTACGGCCTGAGTTCTGGTTTCCGATCGAATGAGAATCCAAAAGCTGACATGGGAAATTAGAATGGCACGAAATGGTTCCCAAGGATGACATCATCCGCGTCGTCTCCCGCATGTCCACCAGAGTTTTCATGGGCGGAGAGCTCTGCCAAGACGACGAGTGGATCAAGGCCTCCTCCGAATACACTGCTGCCGCTTTCGGCGTTGGCTGGGAACTCGGCTACTACCCCAGATGGTCCCGACCTTATGTTCACTGGTTCCTCCCGTCATGCTGGAGAGTCCGAAGGCTCTTGGCGGACTGCCGAAGAATCCTCAAGCCCCATCTCGAGCGCCGTAAGGTTAAGAAGTCCCAAGGTGTCCAGTTTGATGATTCCATCGAGTGGTTTGAGGAAGTCTACAAGAACAGGAAATACGACCCCGCAACTGAACAGGTAATTGGTCACCCTTTCTACAACTGAAAACAAATACTCAACTATCATCAGATCACCCTCTCCCTCGTTGCTATTCACACTACGAGCGACCTCCTTCAAACGGTTTTGATCGACTTAGCCCGCAACCCGGAGCTCATCCAGCCCTTGCGCGACGAACTAGCTCGGGTCTTGCCTGCCGAGGGCTTGAAGAAGACTGCGCTCTACAACTTGAAGCTCATGGACAGCGTCATCAAGGAATCGCAGCGTATGAAGCCCGTCCTTCTCTGTAAGTTCAAATCCCCTGAATGGTGTTTCTTCAGTGATGCTAATCTCAAACTTGAAGCTACCTGGCGCCGGCTTGCAACTGCTGATATTACTCTTTCCAACGGCTTCAAGATCCGCAAGGGCCAGAAGATCATCGCCAACAACACTCACATGTGGGACGAGCAGTGGTACGAGAACGCCAGCAAGTACGACGGTTACCGTTTCCTGAACATGCGCTCTACCGACGAGGAGAAGTACGCACACTTGGTTTCTACAAGCTCAAAGCACCCCGGCTTCGGTCATGGACAGCATGCTTGCCCCGGTCGCTTCTTCGCCGCCAACGAGATCAAGATTGCGCTGGCTCATATTCTGCTCAAGTACGACTGGAAGCTCCCTGAGGGATGCAACCCTCAGCCTGTCCCATTCGGCATGGCTTTGTTGCCAGACCCCACTGTCAAGATGCAAATCCGCAGACGCAAGGAGGAGATCGATTTGGATTCCATCGACTGCTGATTGAACCGCAAGTTAGGTCCTTCCCAGGGCTTTCACCGCACTTTGAGCTCCTTCAGCTTCTCATATACTCTGGCTTGAACTTAGCAGTCGCGAGGTATTCCAGTTTGCATGGCGAAGCAACCCATCATTTCAAGCATCACCACTTATTCCCTTCACCTGTACTTTCTCCTACTCCCCTATGTCAATAGATACAATGCATTTAGACTATGATCATTTCACGTAGAGTTTAACTCCCCTTTCATCCAAGATTGTATCAAGAAAAGTGACTCCTTCGGCTTGTCAGCTGGCACCATATGTCCCGCATCGAGAATTTCTGCGAAGCTGAGGCCATTCTTTTCTTTGAACGAGCCTATTCTTTCGCCATTCAAAGTGTATGATTGAAAGTCCTGTGCTTGGAAAGCGGGCTGGTGACGCCAACTAATGTTGTGAACTAGATTCTTTTCTCCCGCTGAGTTGCAGAACCAATCTTTGTTGCCAGCGTAGACAAGCACCTTGTATTCCTGTCGTTATCTTAGCCTTGGGTTTACAGAAACGATATGGTCTTCCTTACCTGATCTAGCAGCTCTCCGGCCCAGGCGACGGTGTCAAAAGAAACATCTCCTGACTTGTCAAAATGTTGTCCCAGCTCATAGTCAATGATGTTAAATGTGGTATCTTCGGACACCCCAGGCTCCCGTTTTACCGAGGAAGAGTTGAGATATTGCGCGATCCAGTCGGCCTCTTCGTAGCATAGCCCCCCGTCAGGGCAAGGCTTGCAGAAATCGTAAGGGCTCAGGTGCTCGTCGAAGATGAAGTAGACGCTTCGCTTCCTGCAATAGTCTAGCACATTATTACAGACGTCGGCATCGTTATCCATGTCAGTGCAAACCTGCAGCATGCTCTCGCATTGCGGCATATGCGCCTCGATAATGGAACAAAGACTGTCGTTGTAGACGGAATTGGGCCCTAGACATCCCGTCGGGTAGAACCCAGGCCATTGCAGCTTCTGTGAGAGCTGCGCGTTGCCCAGTTCAATTCCCTTCAGGTTTATCTTTGTCTCATTGACATTCGCGGTTGAACGCACGAGTTGCGCCATTGGGGAGGACTGTCTGTGGTGGATCTTTCTTGCAAGTGCTGCAACCCAGGTCCCTCCATACGACTCTCCTATGATGTAGAAGTCTTGGTGCGAATATTGCGGGAAATTTTCCATGAACGCCGTGAGAAAGTTGTACATGTCGGACGTGGCGTCTTCCAAATTGGTCACAGGAGTCTTGGAATATGAGAAGCCAACATTTGATGGTTGACTTTCCAGTCCAATTGATCAGCTTATGCCTTGTCTTCCTAGTGATTTCAGGAACAGTCCATACTCAACAAAAATGACGTTCGCGTTATTGTTCCATGCATATGGATTTGGTCTTGTTGCGTTGGCGCCGTCAATGAGGCAAGGACCAAGTTCTTGAAAGAGACCAAAGGCTACGGAAGAGGCGCCGGGGCCTCCACTCATCCAAAGAACCACAGGATCATTGACAGGATCGCTGCGACTCTCCGCCAACCAGAAAAACAGATGCTTGGTGTCATTATCTATATACTATCAGCTTTGAAGATCTCACGCAAACACTCCAGCTTTACCTACCGAAATCGTAATATCCAACATGGCCTTTGCCGGCGGACGCGCAGACAGGTGCCGGTGGGTCCAGGACTCGAAACGTGCTAGCTGCGCCGATGGCAGGGACCATAGCCAAAACTCCCGAAAGCTTCATGCTTAGGAGCTACTCAAAGACTCCGCGATCTAAACAGTACGTTGAACAAGCGACGATGTAGGATTAGAAACGCAACAGTTTCGATTTCTTGAAGACGTCTATCACGGTGAGCGGGGACTGTGGGCCTCCGCATCCGTTTACCTGATTAGGATATCTGCAGCCATGTCTTTCATGTAAGTCATGTGTTGTCTGGGAGTGCCCACTTGCCAGCTCGAGTTGAGGACCGGGATGTACTGAATGGATGCTGAGGTCACGTCAAGGAGGCTGTTCTTCCGTGCTCTTTACAATCCCAAACATACTTATTCTGAGACAAAACACTCAGGTAGCGGGACTTAGGCACACTCCTGCCATGCAATCTGGTCGAGTCGTTGGTTAATTTCAAAGGGAGGCGAACAGTTCAGAGCTCAATGCTCCAGTAACTTCATACAGCACACTATTATCTTTTAGCATCCATTAGTCCTACAACCAGATTCATTAGAATTGCCCAAGCTCATTTGCAGCATAGAGTAGGAGACTAGGAATTCTTCTTTAGGCTTCTAAATATCTAACAGTTACTTAAGCTAAACACCATTAAATCTGCGGGCGTGGAAACTGAAAAGAAAGATTCCAAATGCGACAGTGAACAGGAAAAGAAAAAGAAAAAGGTCAAAAGAGCGGATCGAACCTGAAGGCTCTAGCGCCGGATAACCACGAACTCTGTGTCAGCTGGCATACTGGTTCTACCATACTGGGCATATTCACGGCCGCTTATTCCTAGCGCTGTTGTTGCTCGATCCTGACGCAAACCTCCCTACATATCTTTAGGGCCGCCTCACCTTGAGGCAGCGGTTGGTGGGCACGTGACTTCTCAAGGTGACTCCCGCCTCTCACCCAGTGCCTCATTCACCCAGAGCGCCTTTCTCTCAGGCTCTCTGCGCCGGACGCGTTTCAATCAGGAGTTGCTAGAATCTCGTCCCGAAAAAAACTTTTCTCTCACTCTCAGAGAAAAACAAAACAATCCCAAGTTTTCCCACCCTTCCCATTTCTACCTCACCAACTTCATCTCACCACCACAATAACTTGAGATGGCAACACCTTCCAGCTTCACATTGCCAATGCGGCCTGTGCAGCCTAAGCCACAGATGAGGTATGCCCCTTTCAGCCTGTTTCTACTGACTCCTTTCATTGCCACTGAAACAGTGCCAACGACAAGGGCGACAACAACGACAAGGACACCGATGGCGCTGAGGTCAACGATGACAAGGGCAGCGAAGAGCAGGATAGCGACGACCAAGACAACGATGGCAAGAGCAGCAACGACCAGAGCAACCAACAAAGCTCTGAGAACCTCGACCTCGCGTCCATGATGACCTCCCTGCCGCGTCGAAACTTTTCAGCGCATCCCAACATCAAACTGCTCCCGGGTCTTGACTTTGATGTTCCCCAAGACGCTCCTTTCGCCAGCCAGCAACACTCGGGCCTAGTCGCTAAAATGTTTCTTCCTCGTGCCGTCAACCAGCCTGCGTCTCTTGAGGGTTTGATCAATGCCGCCGACCGATTTCGCCAGCTTATGGAGGTTGGTCTGCGAACTCATCAATCCAACCCAAAGCTAGCCAGCGTCAGAGAGGTCTTTGTCCAAGCTCTCAGACAGCTCCGCGGGCTCCACCCCAATTGGAACTTCGATGCCGCCCCGCGCAAGTCGTCTGCCATCATCGACCAAGTCATTACCGCTCGGAAGCGATTCTTGACTAAAGGAGGCGACAAGCCTCAGATCAGGTCGACGTTCTTGCCGTTCCTCCAAGCCATTGATGAGTTCATTGACGGTGCCGAGTCAAAGATCGCTGCTCAACAGGCAGCCAATACCCCTCTCGGTGAGCCAGTTTTCCTCAGTACTACAGTAAGAAAGGATCTGCGGAGCTAACCACACCCCAGTACTCCCAGCTCAGGCTGGCCGGAAGCGAACCTCCGACGATCTCGAGGATAAGATTTATAACCTCCCGAAGATGCGCCGAATCACTCCCAGTGAGAACGAGGACGAGGCGGAGGGTTCGGCGAAGACCACTGACGAGGAAGTCGCGTGTTCAAAGTGCAAGGGTCTTGAGGCTGGTTTGAAGGCGGCAAATAAGCGTGCTGAACTTGTCGCTCTCCGCGTTCACGATGGCTGGGTCCACCGTATGCACCAACTCTGGGATGTGGTCCGACCTGCCGTCAACCGTGAGAGAAAGGATCAAGGCAAAGCAGAGTTGGAGTCGGACCAGCTTGTGCGATTCCTGCGCACCTCCAAGCTCGGAGATATTGCCGATGATATTCTCGGTCTGAAGTCGTGAGCTAGCATTCGCATTAGGAGGGTAGGGGGGTCTCTGAAGGAGTATCATCACAGATTTTACGTAGGGTTCATACCATACCAGTCAATTCAAATAATGCAGCTTTGGCAAACTTCTTGCATGTGCAGAAGTCCTTCTGGCTTCAGATTGAAATGCTCAATCTGTCTTCAGAAGGATTGACCAAAATGACGTTTCGACATGAACAGTTTTGACGAGTATGGTAGCGGTAGCTCTCGAACAAGTTGGTACTATCGAAATAGCGCGACTAACTACATGCTCCTTTTTTGAATCGCTCTGAGATCTTAGGATAATTCATCAAAAGCGGCATTTGTAAATTCCCATGAATGTGGACAAATGGACAAAGCTTGCGTGGAAATGTCTGTCCGTGGCGCCTACTAAGGCAGGTCGTCCTGAGCACACATTGATGGCCACAAAGTATGTAGGGTGGCTCGTGCCCGGATTCTCCAACAACCGAGCTGGAATAAGCGGCCGTGAATATGCCCAGTATGGTAGAACCAGTATGCCAGCTGACACAGAGTTCGTGGTTATCCTCTCAAGCACTAGGGTTCGAATCCTAGCGCTAGAACCTTTTTTTTCTGGAAATCTCTTAGGACTTCCCCCCTCTTAGTCACAGTCATTCTCCTTTGAATTGCCCGGCACGTACCATGTGTGAACGCTGCTTACCTACTAATAAGCAGTTTCTCGTTTTGATATCTCAGCTGGCATTATCGGTAGAACGCCGGAGAGTTGAACCACTCAGATCACAGGCAGGGATTTAGGGCCCGCCTTGGCTAATCTTCGGCGATGCCATGGCCAATCGGACGGTCGCAACCTTCTGCCATTATGCCTTCCCCACCTCCCCTTTTGGACTATCTCCCAACCGCCGTCGTGAAATCGTGGCAGGTCCATGTTGGAAATCGGGTCTGCCATGAACCCTCCGACGACGGCGGGGTTTTCGGGAATATTTCCATGTCGCGTGAGTAAGTTCTCAAACATAAGAAGAACAGGAGCTGACCTCCTCAGGAAATCGGATCATGAAAGCATCCTGCTACCCCTCATCTCTTTGATCTTCGGTTTACAACCTGCTCATCAACCTTGCCTGATTCAGTATGGCATCATCCACCTACCCTGAGCTCGTTTGGCGTCAAACCTCCACCGGGCTATGGCAACGCAGCGTCGACGAGATAGAAAAGCACTATGCCATTCTTTCTGTCCTCTACGAGGGCAGCGGCCTCATGTTCTTTGCCATCACCGGCCATGTCTCCCTGACCGTGGATGTCGCCAACGCCGGCTCCTATTCCGACGCCAGCGCCGTGGATGAAGCTCTCAAGAAAGCATGGCTCGCACTCCGTCACGACCATCCCACCATTGCTTCTCAGGTCACCCAAGACCCCACCACCGAGAATTGGACAAAGACCTACCGCCAGTTCCAAGACGAAGCCGACAAAGAGGCCTGGCTCAAGACAACCCTTGTTCCGGTCTCCTCACAACAAACCGGCATCACTTGGGCGAACTCCAACCCCCCGGCTCCCAAGGTCCCAACTCTCTTTGTCCTCAGCCCACCATCCAACAATGACGGCCTCGTCCGCCGCGACCTCGTCCTTCGCTCGCCCCACGACATCATCGATGGTATCGGCACCCTCACCCTCCTCAACAACCTCATCACCCACGCAGCCAAGGCGTACTCCGAAGGCGATGCCTACAAGCTCCCACCCTTCGACGGCTCCGAGGCCGCAAACCTCAGCCCTCCGTTCCGCATCGCCGCCAACGTGCCCCCTTCCCTCACCGATGCCCAGCAGAAGCGTCTGGCCGATATGTCCGCCCAAAAGGCCGCAGCAATGGAGACACCGGGCGTTGAAATTATCGACATGCCCTACCGCTGCGGCGCAGCTGTTCCTCACCGACACCAACGCGTCTTCCGAACCCTGACCGAGACGCAGACCTCGGCCCTCCTCAAAGCCTGCAAGGCCGCCTCCGCAACCCCCACGCACGCCTTCCACGCCGCCATCGCCCTCGTCCTCCGCGACATCCAGCCCCGCGGCCCCGTCTCCAAGCGCGTCCGCTACGTCAACTACATCCTCCGCAACGAGCGCTCAAGCTGCCAGGCACCCTACAGCTCCGCCGAACACCCCGCCGCGCTGTACCACTCCGTCCCAGGCCAGAGTCTCGTCGTCGACATGGACCTCCCCGCCGATGGTCAAGACAACGCCAAGTCCGTCCAGGAAGAGTTCCTGCCCATCGTCCAGCAGATGAAGGACTTCTACCACGGCGTCCGCAACGACAAGGAACACTACGCCCTCGCCACCGACATCTGGGCCGCGATCACGCCCGAGCTGCCCGCTGGCCCCCGGCCCCTCCCCGTCCCGCCGCCCAAGGCTCACCCCTCCGTGTCTATCTCGAGCATGGGACGCGTTGATGGCATTATCGCTCCCAAGAACGGAGCCTTCGAGGCCCATGATCCGTGGGTCACCGGCGAGGAGCTCGGAAACGGGCTGGGTCTGTTCTTGGGCACCTTCCGAGGCGAGCTGTGTCTGAGCGCGGCGTACAATGATGCTTGGCACACTGAAGCAGACATTCTCGACTTCTTGAAGCGATGTGAGGACGTAGTATTCCGTGGATTTGGCATTGACTCTTCTTAGACGGATTTAGAGGAGATACAGGCTGCGACTCGATGGTCACCGGCCGTAGATGCGTTACTATTTAGTGCGAATGACCTTACGAACATCAGACATTTCCCTCAATATACTTGGAAAGATTCTCAAAAACCTAGCAAGCCTCGGCAAACCCACGTGATAGCCTCTATGCGTTCTCCGAGACCTGCATGCTGCCAACCTATCTTCATGCCTAGACCTCGACACACCTTCCAAGCCCCCTTGGCTAGCCTCGCCTCGCCTCGTCTTTCCCTCCCAGCCAGCAACCCAACTCCCCGGAACAACCGGGCACGGAAGCATTCTAGACCTCTTCTCCCGCATACATGCGCCCGGCACGCCAATCCTGCCGTCCTATGCACCCCCTGAACCTTATCTGCCTGCCCCGAATATTCATGTACATCTCCCCTGCGGGAACTTCGTATGATAGACCAACGCCCATGCCCTGATTCCTGGAGGATTCCATGTATGGACGGTCTCGGCCTGCATGATACTTTTTCCTTTCTTGGATATATCGGTGCCATCCAAAATGTCTGCAGCTCACCGATACCAGGAAGTGTCATGGCTGACTTGAGTGGTTGTGCCGATTACCCATTGCCAGCAGCCGTGAGTAGCCGATGAATCCCAATGGCATTTGTTGCTCAGGCGTTGAAGCCGTTCACATGGAGCATTTGTAGGGCAAATCATCATCGCAGGGTATACATCGTTTCTCACGATTATTTATGGGGGATGATCGTCACAACTACTACTTCTATTACTCGCTCTTCATATTACAAGTCTCTGGAAGTGGATTGAGGAACCAGATCCAAATGGTATTCAAGGATAGATTGTGGTATCTAAAGCGCGTTTCGAAAAAGGAAATCCGGCAAGCTTCTCTCTTGGTGACCTGGAGGGGCCGTCACCATCCTGACTGTGGAGTTCAATTCAGTAGAGTTACGTTTCCGAAGTTTTGCAACAGATGTCTAGAAGAATCTGTTCATCATGCGCTTCCAGGTAGGCCAGGACGCAACCTCGGCCTTGTAGGCGTTGATCTCATCCCAGTCAAGCTCACGGCGACCGGTGTCAACATCCATTTGATGGGTGCGAAGCCAGCCAGTGCGCTTCCAGGCGAAACCGATGACCCAGAAGACCATGATAACAGGAACAGTGAGCATCGCCTCGAAGAATCCCTCAGCATCGTTGAGCTCATCGTTGTTCTTGGGAGGGGCGATCGCAACGAAGAACTAGGCTAGTGTTAGTAATGCAAGAGGCATAGAAACTTCAATGACAAGAAAGCTTACCTGGGCAATCAAGACGATGATGCAAAGGCCTAGGCCGACCCAAGATCCAGCAACGCCAAATGCCGCCTGGAAGGGGATCTCGTCAACCGTGTGGCCGTGGTACGCCCAAGCCTTGCGGAAGCGAATGTGGGACAAGCAGATAGATCCCCAAGTGAATAGAGCAGCTAGAGCAGACATGTTGAGAAGCCAGTTGAAGACGGTCTCACCGTCAGCATCCAGATTCATGAAAGCAAGGGCACCGCAAAGCAGATGAACAACAACGGATGGCAAGGGGCGACCACCCTTGTCGACATAGCTGAAGATCTTGGGGGCATAGCCTTGTTGCGCAAGAGCAGTGAGGGTACGGGAACCTCCGTAGACGCAGGACACGCCAAGTGACAGAACAGAAACCAGAATGATGCAGTTCATGAAGTGGTCGTACCCGTTCAATCCAGCATGCTTGGCAGCGATGACAAAAGGCGAAGCACCGTCGGCATAAGCGTTCTCAGCACCGAGGAGAGTGGGGTCATCGGCGGGAACAAGCAGACCGACGAAGAAGAGACCCAAGATATAGAAAAGGGTAATACGCCAGAACACCTGCTTGATGGCGCCAGGAAGAGACTTTAGCGGGTTGGCAGACTCAGCAGCAGCCAATCCAACAAGCTCGGTACCGGCAAAAGAGAACGCAGCAGTGACAAACACGCCGCAGAAGCCCTTGAATCCGTTTTGGAAAGCACCCGGGTCGTACCAGTACCGAGCTCCCCAGTATTCGTTGTAGCGGCCGTTGGAAGGGCCACCTCCCAGGACAAGGATGAATGCAACGATCATGAAAATACCTGCAAGTCTATTAGAATCATCGTAGTCGGTGGGGATTGCAATCCACTCACAAATCGCACTGAGCTTGAGAAGGGAGGACCAAAACTCCTCTTCGGCATATCCTAAAGTTCCGAAGACGTTGATGAAGATGATGGCGACCCAGAAGACGGTAATCCAAACCGCCAAACTGACTTCTCTGGCGCCTTCCCAGTAATTGATAGTTAAGCCGCAAACAGTCAGTTCGAGAGGCAAGACAATGGCCCACTAGTCGCTGTCAGCTTGGGTTTGCGCAGTCATTCGGCGGACGTTCTGACCTGAAATACGTAATTCCAACCCATAGCAAATCCCCAAGAGGGGTCGATGAAGCGGGATGAGTAGATGTAGAAACCACCGGACACGGGGTACATGACAGCGAGTTCACCAAGAGCGTAGACGACGTTGAACATCATGACACCAATAATCATGAAGTCAATCAGAACAGATCCAGGTCCCTTCAAGAGGTCAGTACTAAGTAGGTCATGATCGGGGGCATGCAAAGACTGACACCAGTGCTAAGAGCACCTCCGGAACCGACGAAGAAACCAGCACCAATGGAGCCGCCTGTCAGAAAGTCAAGTCAGAAGTTGCTTTATAGCCTTCATTCGCCAACGAAACGTACCAATAGCAATCATGTGGAGATGACGCGACTTCATGGTACGGTCAAGCTCAACGATGCCGCGGCCGTAGTCGCGGGGCTTGAACGACTCAAAGTTGAGGCCATTACGCGTGTAAAAGTTCTCGTCACGTTGAGCCGCTCCATGGCTCAGAGCGCCTTCGCCATATGCAGTGGCAGCCTTGCCACTAATAGGGGGAAGGCCACCGCTGGGGGTTCCAGTATGGACCTGGGTGGTCTCGGGCGTCGAGACGCCATCGTGAATGTCTTTCTCGGTCGCCATGTTGTTGATACACACTGGGCGATTATCCGTCCTCAGCGAAGGAAAGGGTAGGGCCCTTGGGCGCAGTTGCTTGGAAAGGAGGCGACGGGCCTGTGGAGAATGACAGGTGAAGCACAAGGGTAGGAGAAGAGCAAGCTCGCTGAGAGTTGAGGGGGGGGACGCGGTCGGATTAAAAGGACGAGAGGGCGATCGGTAGAGGACGCGACGGCAGCAGCTACAAATGCGACGGTCACTCCGGCCCTTCCCAGCTCCTTGCCCTCGTTGCCTTAGCACATCTTAGCATGCATCCATATCCGTGTTGGTACCTTGGCCTCGTACCCTACCCGGTGTCTCCTTGTCATGCCGAGCGATTACATGTATCCATGACTATCAGCGGCGAAGAGCTGGCAGGCATGCGGAGGGGAGCAAGGTTATGGAGAGGCAACGAAGCAGCGGTAACCAACGAGTCAAAGAGCTGCAAGAGTCGACATCCGGACCCAGGCGATTAAGATGGATGTTTGCCAAGCGGCAGAGGAAGGCCAAGTCTTGGGGAAGTGGAGTGAAGCAGACGGGAGGCCGGACGAGAACAGAAGGTGGATTTGGAGAGTTCAGGGAAGTGTCGCAAGACCCCATGTTGATCGGAGGAGGGACTCGAGGCATGGGCTGCCTACGGATAGGTAGCCAAGCATGTTGAATAGATACCGAATAACCAAGACAAATGAGAGTGAGTGATAGGATTGGAGGACGTGGGCGTGAGTCGAGGAGTCGGCATGGGTGTGGACGTCGATATGACATGGCCCGTGGCCACGGGCATGCCAGAGACCGCGGCAGCAAATGGCGTACAGGAGAGCCACAGAGATCAGATGTTCTTGAGGGGAGAAGAGGCCGTTGTGAGGGCTACGCGGGAGGTAGCGTCGTGTATTTTGTGCGTAGCTGACCATTATCAGCGGAGCCCGCCCGGACTGATGCATGGAAGGACGTGAGGACGTTCCGCGCCTTCTAGGGGCGGCGGGGGGCGATCTTGGCGGGGAAATATGGGTCCCGTTGGAGGGTGTGGTACAGTGTACCTTACGTACCGGCGATGGGAAAGGGAAAGAGCACCTAACGCACCTGACGGGATAAGGCAGGAAGGAAAGGAGGAAGGATGAGTGTGACCAGAAGCCATAAGGACTTGTTGGAAGGTGCTCTTACCTCAGGACGGAAGGTATTGCTCGTAACACGGTTGTCGCAACTGCTCACACTCAGTAATGCTGTCTTGTCACACCCGACAGAGAAGGAGCGGACCCTGCACCTGCATCTGCGGCGCCTGCTCCAACTGCCCTGCCCGCCCGCCCCGTCCTCCTTCCTTTCCAGCGCACCGCCGTACTACTCCCGCTTCGTCTTAGCGGACAGGTGCCTTCCAACTCCCGTCCCGAGCTCCTCCCCAGGCACCCTCCCCTGGCGACATTCTCACTCTTTTTTTTTCTTTCGACGTGACACGATTGCCCACCAGACATTCCTTGCTCGCGACATTTTCTAGTTTCTTTTGCGCTTCACACGAGTTCCCTCCCAACCTAATCCCGGAGAGAAAGAAACATGTACCACCTCGGCCAGTCCAAACGAGGCCAATTACAACGGGTCAGCGGTCTCGAGCGCCCCCAAACGGCCACCCTACAGCCAAACCGGTGGCACCAGCACAGATGGGGGATGGGCGGACGGATTGATCGATTCAACAACGGGTGACGGCTGCCCACCTAACGTCCTCCATGAATGGATGCAATTTGCGGTTTGCAGACTCTTTGCGCTGCCCAGCCCTTGGCCTTTCAAAAAGTCCTCCACGCAGCCAGTGAGCTTCCAATCTGCCCCGAAGCACTCGCTCACGCGATTACGTATTCGCAAATTGGCCACCGACTTGCAGACCCCTGGTCTCTACAGAGTACGCGACCGCTACCTCAACAAGACTCGCCTGCTTCCAACGCCATTGAGCCCCCAAGCGAGAAACAAAACCCAGTTCCCTCCACAAAATTACGACATCTCACTCGCCGGCCCAGAAATGCCAACCCTCGCCAACCCTTTGGCAAATTTTGGCATCTTTTATCGACTCTTCATCAGTGGTACCAAGCTCTCGCCAAGTTGCTTTATCGGTGTTGGCACCCTCGCCACAGCCAGATAACGCCCCTTCAGACTTCTGCCAAACGATCTATGGGCACCTTTCCCGCCGCAACCTGCGAATGCCAGCGACCCGAAGAATCCCTCCCCCAAGACACCAAGACGCCGGCCAGCATGACCAAGACGATTCAACGGTGGGCCGTACCACCATACGACCCTTTCCTCCTCGCTGGATGTACGCTTCCGCCATCTGTCACCTGTCGATTGTCCCTTCTTCAACAGTAAGCGACGAGACTCGCCTATCTCTTAGCTTCAATTTCACATATCGCATCGCCCTTCTGGACTCCTTCCACCTTCTATAATTGAGAGCTGCGCCGCACCGTTGCCTTGGAACTTCCCATGGGCGAGCCTTCTCGGGGAGGTGTCGTTGTCTCGGCATGCCAGCCATGTCGCAAGAGGCTGATTCACCCCGCACCCGGGATCACCGCCTAGCTCACCCGTACGGCCGCCCTAGGTAGCAGTCTACCTGCTGACTTCCGCCCAACGAACACGCCATCTCCCACAACTACCACCCCGGAGCCGTCAGTTGCTGCTTTGGAAGGCTGGCACGCGAGGAGATTTGCGTGGGCAATGGCACGAAGTCCTCGAAGCCCCTCCCGACGGCTGCCGCAGCCACGTCGGGCTGGCGAACAAGGCTTGTCGACGTCCTCGCATCTGTCGGCTTTGTGTCCCGCCTAATGCGAAGTTCCTCTGTGAATGACTGCTACTTAAAGAATATTTCTTTCCACCGAGCAGAGCAGAGCAGACAGCAACATTCGTTAGGCGAGTGACACAAGTGCGCGCTGTGTTCCATTGCCCATCAAAGCCGGGCGCTGCTCATCCAACTAGCCCACGGCGTTGACTTCGATTTTGGAAGTAGTGCCGAAAGGAGGGAGACATCACACTGGCTGAGAGCAGCGCTGGAACGCGCGAATGCAGGCCACCTTGCATCCTTCGGGGAGCCCTGACCTGCAACCACCATGTCCCATTTCCCTCCGATTGGTCGCTGAAGCGCAGTTCCACATCGTTCGCACCACACCTTGTTCAGCGGGGCCCAAAGACTGATCATATCGGCCAGTCACAGTCGAACGATACGACGGAACTAATGAAGATGACTGACACAGGGCTTGAAGCTGAGAGATTCTGACCGAAGGTGCTCCGTTGCTAACCAATTTCAAAGTCAGCCTGATAAGGTAAGGCAAGCAGCTGAGACTCGGATGTGTTAATGGACCGCGGGAAAGGATGGGTTCCGCCACCAGGGGCTCCCGTCACCTTATTCTAACGCCAAGCCATCACTCGCTCCTGCTGAATGGGAGCATGATGAGCCGCAATGACGGGCATGGATGAAGACCGATTGCCTCTTTGTGTGATCAGTGACAATGAAACCATTTTCCTGCAATGAATATAAAATGTGTTGGTCGGGGGTCTTCTAACCGCCTCGGCGGAAGGGCTCTTGAATACCTAGTGTTGATGAGGAAGTGCGACGGGTTAGATTGGGAGGGAGCATTGGTTTGGTACAGAAATGCCGACCGGGCCACCATACCACCCAAGCAACCAGCAATAAAGGTCTTGTGGACAAGGAGTGATCCCCAGACTCATCGAGTGTTACAAGTCTACTGTCCGGGGATTTCTAATTCGGGCCCCGAGCATGACCGCACTGCAAGGCAAAGTGGCCAAATCGCCGCCATATCCACAACATTGTGGAAAAGTGCTGTCATCCGAACCCATTGCGAGATCTTGACAGATGCAAGCCCCACGCACAACAATCCACCTGTTTGGAAGCGACAAAAAGTTTAATCTGACCTCAATTTCTCATTTCACGGGGGTGTTATATCTAGATCCTAATAAAGCCCGTAGGTCAGGGTCCATCGGAGCCGATTCGTGGTGTGCATAGCTAAGCAACCCGACCATTGGATGGCTTTTTTCAGCAGTATTTCGGAAATTGTGAGCGGATAAAGCTGGGGAAAGTATTTCGTGATCCTCACAGCTCTCATGGCGTCTTGAACATTGGGTATAGATGTTTAGGGACATGACCCGGAGGGTGCTCGTAAAGGTCGCTGACCATGGGTAATACTAGAGTCGAATTGAAGCAGTGGTTGTTCCCACGACGAATGGTGTAAAAGGGCAAATTCTGACAGAGTTTTCTCTGTCCGGAAGGAACAGGCTAAAACAGACCTAGGAACGACAGGTCGAGAAGAGAAAGTCAGTGGGTTACGAAGTAAAATGCTACGGTCATAGAACCATGGAATCGAAAACAACATGACAGTTGGGCAGGACAGCATCATACGAACAATTCGAGAGTGTGGGCAAGCCACTATTGAATTAAGTTATGTGTCAAGCTAAGGCACAATCTCTTCCATCGCCAGATGCCAGATCTGCAGAACACACTACTATGGTCGTTCCGATGGAAGTTTTCTTGACCTTGCCTCCCTTGGATTACTCCTTTCAGGAACGCACGAGTCTGCCCATCTCGAGCCAACTATTCTTGCGCATTCTCGCAGCTTGGTTGTCGAAGTTGATTCGTCCCTGATTCTCGTCCACAATCCTGAATCCCACTTCAACGTCATCGGACCAGTCTGCCGCGATACGACGATCCTTGTGTCCCTTTGCTCCATCCCTCAGTTCCTTGACCAAATTCCGGAGTTTCCAGCCGCGACGACCCTCAGTCGAAAACTCTCTCTTCGGGAAGGGGTCTCGATCCGCGCACATGCCCTTCTCCTTCAGCTCTTTCCCAATATTCAGAAGCCTGCGTGAGATGTCTACGACGCGACACATAGTCCCGTTGATGACGCGTTGATCCGTCCACAACATCTCAAGCAGGCAGAACCAAAACTCATCGTCGTAGATGGTGCGTGAGAGGACATTGGCCTGATTGTCCCGATGTCGGTTGTCCCAGAAACAGGATATCATGGTGTCCAAGAGACCAAGAAACGCTGGGAAGTGTGCGTTGGGCGGGTGAGTAGCTGTTGGCGGGTAAGCAGCCCACCTACAACGATCCATCAACCAGGGCTTGATATAACTGAAGGTCAACTGCCGCTCCAACCTGGGATCCGCAGGGACGAACCTGCTGCTGATAGCGAACAGTATGAGGTCGATCTTTTGTCGAGAGTGCTCGTCCAGTTTGTTCTCCTCACAACGATCAATGCTCAGGAGTGTTCCGACTACCACTTGGAGTACTCCGAGAGTATCGGGGTGCTTGACATCGTCGTAGCCTGTGTAGCGCAAGAATACCTCAAACACCTGGGCCGAGCATCTGTGGTCAAGGAGGTCTGGCAGGAGGCTACCAACAAAACGGCACCTCCAATCCCGTTCGAGGAAGACTGGCTGCATGCCTTTGCTGCAAATGATCTTCAGGATTTCTTGACAACAAGATGTTGCGGCATTGATTGCGGCGTCATCGTTGCCTCTTGTGATCGAATTACTAATAGCATTCTTCAGCCCTTGGGCGGCGCATCCGCCGGCATATCCGCCGCAAGGACATTCCCATCCGAGCACCTCGAGACAAGCATTGGGGTCCTGGTGAGACATAGTGCCTGCTAGCTATGGTGGAGTGTCAGTGGTTGATCTACTTTGTGTTCAAGTGCCCCACTGCCTTCGGGAGAAGACGACGGAGATGATGTGTTTGCCAGAAATTCACGGTCTTAGGCTCTTGGGAGATACACGAATGGGACACTTACAGTATTCGTATTGTACGGGAACACGTTGTTGTCTGTATCGCTCTTGGTGCCGGTATCGAGATGCTGGTGGCTCGTCGAATGACAAATATGTGTGTACAGTTGAGATGTACGACAATGTTGGAGAAGTGAAGCAGTTAATCAGAGAAAGGTTGAATGTTCGAGCATATATTGATGGTAAAGAGCCATCTCCGAAGGCTCTTACTCTACCTGCCCGTCACATCTTCAGAGCTATGAAAGGTGCCGATGATCGTTTCGGAGAAAACTAAGGTTTGCGAAGATATTGGTAGCAGTTTCGGTGAAGAAACAGACCGGTCGAGGAAGTTGTAGAGAATGCAGCGTGAAAGACCAGGCAACTTCAAATTTGGAGAGCTGCAGTTTGATTACTTTAAGGGCTTTTTAGTCCCCTCCGATTGAAGATCTCGTCTTCAGTCTCATCGTTGCTACCCATGACGGTGTTGAAGTGGACGAAGATCGCGGTCTCACGACCCTTCAAGGTGCTATCCATACATGACCTTGTGCGCTTGAGAAGAATAGATCCAATCTTTGAAAATGTCACATGTTCATATATAATTCAGATTTTCCGAAAGTGCGCTACTCAGGTTCTCACCCACAAATAAAATGGCTCTGCCTCGTCTGTATCCGCACCACGACAATAACTTTCATTTTCACATTTCAACGACCGATCTTGCCTCAGACTTTGATATATACCATGCGTCTTTCATCTTCAACGTCTTTGCCTGGTAAGGCTCCGTTATACTTCCCGATTTCTTCGGATAAGATATCTCTTTCGTGGTTTCGCGACCACGGAAAGGTTCCGATTGTGTCTTTGCCAGCCAAAGCCATCTTCCGTATCGTCCAACACCTTCCTCGAGAAGACGCCATCAGCTGGGCGCGGACTTGCGGATACTTCACTATACTATTGTATGACCACTTCCTTCGAGAGGACGTCGAGGCAGGCCACACTGATATGCTGCCGTGGGCCTGCAGGAGAGGAAATCAAGAGCTGATCGACGCATGCCTCAACCTTGGCATCTCGCCGAGCATGACCACCCAACCAAGTCCCGAGGACTACCAACACATTCACCGTGTACGAACCAAGCAACAATTGGAACAACACAATTCTCATCACCTATCTATGGCGTCACTGGCCCTCATCTACCGACACTATGCTGTGTTTCGGCGACTCATTGACGCAGGTGCTGACTTGAAGCCTTTGGAGAACGACGATTTCGTCTGGGACACCACCTTTCTCTCTGTACAAGACGAGAATACTCTGAGAAGCCTCTTCTACTACGGAGGCTTGCGACCACAATTTGAGAGGCTCGTCGACGATACTTATACAGACGCGATGATGCAACAGGCTACTAGCGACTTTTTGAAGTTCATGGTCAACAAACGCATCATGGTGCCGTCGAAAAGACTGCTGGACATCGCGTTGAGACATGAAAGAGCTGATGTCGTCAGCTTCATCCTGAAGTCGCAGATTCAGGGAATAGAAGAGCGCTGTCCATCCAATTGCCTCGGATCATCTTGCTATTTTGGCATTCTAGAAGAGGTAGTCCGGTCTCCAATTTCCTGGAAGAGTGCCGACATTCAAAAGTGCGTCAACAAGTAGGTCGAGTTCCTCGTCAAAGAAAGGAGAGGAACTACAGAAAAATGCGCTGTCAAGCTGTTTGAACTCGTCACTGGCGATCCAGAGGACAAGGAAGGTTTCGGGAAATGGTTCCGTCTCTTCGAAGACGCAAAATTCGGGAAGTTGGTTCAACGTCAAAACGGCTTCATGTCTGTAGCGAAGCATATTATCGCTATGAGTGGCTACAGCTGGAGCTACGAGGAGAATTTTCCGCATTCGACGCTGCACATTCCTTCATGGGCCGGATTCCAAATGTTCAAGCTGTCGATGTACGACAACAGACTCCGCATATTCGATCTTGTGCCCAAGAAATGCTCGCCTTCCGAACACTCACGGACTATTAACGCGCGCTCAAAGTTACTTGATGCGTCCAACAAAGGCTACATGCCCCCCGACTCGGTGTGCGACGGCCTATTTGAAGATACATACAGTTACGGACCGGTAGGGTATCAAAGCTTCGAGCGTTTACTCGCAGACTCCGAAACGTGGCCTGGATTGTTGTTCGAGGACGATTGGTTTGTAACGCAGGTCTTAATTCACTTGATGATGAGTCGTCGTGTAGAACATGGAACACTGTGCCGCCTTGCCGGAATTGTAGAGCACTTGGTAGCCAGAGGTGCCTCTGGATCTGTGGAAATCCTGCGTGGACTGGATACGCGAACTTTATTACACGTTGCATGCAAGATAAAGGTAGCTCCAGAGCCATATGACGAGACGCACCTCAATCCCTCATGCCATGACATGCAGGGATGTGATAGCGCTCCTGTTGGTTGTATTCAGAACTGGAAGCGTCAGAGGTGGAGTTCGTGGCAGCAGGAATACTACAATCTGCGTCGAGAGAGTCTTCAGCGCATCATCAAAGCGCTTCTGAAAGGCTCAAACGTATTCCAGCGCGATAAGTCTGGGAAAACTGCCTGGAGACTCGCAAGCAAAAGCACGATCATGCTTCACACATGGGTTGAATTCGACCAAGCCCGTCGAGATCTTGCCACGAAGAGAAGGGCAGAGTATCTTCAACGCAGGGTTCAAAGGACAAGGGATCTGCGAAAAAAGCCGGTATTCCGGGAGCAAATCCTGGGGGATTGTGAGACGTGTGCCAGACACTCTAGGTACTTCTCCTCCTGGCTGCAGAAGCGTCAGAAGTAGCACTGCACCTCATGAGCCAATCCTGGTCATACAATATTTACATACCTAGAGAAATCAAATCGATTATATAACCCATCTATCTTATCTATCTGTGCATGTTTGAGAAGTCTTGACAACAGCTTGTTTGGTACTCAATACTTAGAGATGCTTCGGAAGCTTCTGTCATCTCCCCAAGTCTCGGAAGCCTCGAGACAAGCTGAAAAAGAAGCTGCGGAAGCGGCAAAGAGATAGACGGCAGGGAAAGAATATTGGCACCAATCAAAACAAAGAGGCGCAACAACCTGGCTACCCAGGGAGGTCGTGCTACGCAAACCCAGCCCAGCACCCGTCGTCAAATCTTTACAAAAGTAGAAATTGAGGCATCCGTCACAGATACCACAATACCAATAACATCAACCAAGGGCAAGATATGTGTTCGTGGTAGTCAGCACAATGATAACGGGTGGTTCTCGAACTTGACCAGTGAGTGTTCACAACCAATGACGGCCCAGTCATAGCCAGGCAACACCAGTCATCTTCAACGAAATCTCAGGAGATTCAAAGGGTACTCTGTCTGTTAAGTTTTCCAACGGAGCTCAAGTACGACGGCCACAGAGGATTTGGGGATGATACCTCGAGCATGTGACACCATCTATGTGATTGAACGGTCAGCTGGCGGCTCGCATCGCAACCATGCCTGTGCTGTTGATGGTGATGAGCATCCAATCCTGAGGTATCTTCGTGCCTCAGAGTAGAAACCACGCAATTGAGCTGGTATTCACGCAGCCCAGTGCGAACACACTGTCCTTCTCAGCAGAGCATATGCCTTTTAATCATGTCGAGAAGAACATCATCCGGAGAAATGAGTTACGCAGCAATAATTAAGGGGTGCCCCTATTGAGCGCAACCCAAAGTGCTTGACTCATATCCAGGCATAGCAATGATACAAACCAATACAATACCATAGTACGTCATCGAGGAGGCCTACGAAGATGAGGCGCCTCACAATAATCCCGAAGACTACATGCATTCATCGCCAGATCTCGCATCTGAGGCCAACGGCCCAGACCACAAATCACATCCACACATCTCGGACATGTGAGACTCACCTTCGGGCAGTGCACAAATGCCCCAGCCTCTCAAAACCTCCCCTCCGCGTAAGACGACATCACTCACCTCAGAAAACAACATAAGCCCCGAACCAGATTCTGCCAGTCAGGTGCCCCCATATCCCAAAAGCTCACCTCATTCGGCCAAAAGACGCGGCTGCTGCCTACACAGCCCGTCCCAAGCACCCTCAAAACAAAGCGAACCAGGAATGATTTGTTGTTATTGATTTCCTTCCACATACATACACCCCTAATTCCCAAGACGCCGGGAACACAGTCGTCATCGAGGCGCGGTGCCTGGCCCCCAATGCCTGAAGACCAAAGGTCCGCTGCCCATGACCGGTCCAACTCAATCCCAAAGGTGGCGGTATCAATACCAGAAAATTCCCAATAAACCACCAATCCCCAACCACCTCAAATCATTCTAACGAATAGGCACTCAAATTCACAGCATGGACCCTGCCAGAATCTCGCAAGGACGCAGGTCCAGACCAGAGCGAACCGTCGAAGGGTACAAAAACAAAGTGTGAGTCACAGCAGGGTGTGCCGGAACACCGGCGAATCATGAACACGTATGACTCCCCTTTCTACGTAGCGCAGCCCGGCCATTGCAAACCTCGGGGCTTTCCTCATTTGCTATTCACACCTGGGTGGCCGGTGGTTGGGCGGTTATCTTCAAGGGGGTGTGTATTTGTAGAAACCGTGAACGCATCCATAGCACAGGAGACAACAGCGCCAGGGGAAGAAATCACAATCATGAACAACACGGAAACCTGCCAACAGTCCTTCTGTCATGTAATTGTCAGCAAGGCAAGATCTAGGCCCCCTCCAGATCGTGCAAGAGTCTTGAAAATTTGCAATCGGGTGGTGAGTTGGCAGTGTCTGTGTGTGTCTGCGGATGCAACAATCCTGCACCCTGCTGCTGCTGCGGCTTGCGACCCTGCGTATCTACCTCTCCGGGCTTGTTGGCCCAGCCTGCCTTATTTTTGCTGCCCAAAGCCTTACCAGGCCACGAGGGTTGCGGCGGGAACCAAAACACGCATGTGGGCAGATGCAACGGAAAAAAGTGCAATAAAAAATGGTCAGCAAAAGAAAACGGTGTAACAAGCAGCCTGCTGGCCGCGGGTGAGAGAGGGAGGGACCGCGAAGAAAAAAAGGTGAGCCCAGATCGCATGCGCCCGGCGCATTCAAGCCTAAGGCCGCCACACACCACCCAGCCAACCTTGCAGGCGGCCTGCACGCCTGCAGCGCGTTTGCGTCATAAGCGATAGTGAGTTGCGAAAAAGTGGCCAACTTTTCAGGGTACCGGCGCGAGGAAAGACGAGGTACAACGCTTGAGCTGGGTGTGCAAATAAGCCGGTACATTGATTGAAAGTCTCTCTCTGAAGCAAAACCCGTTGGGAAAAACGCCGCCTGGTGGGATTTGTCAAAGACGCTTCGAACGGCGGAGAAAACAAAAGAGTCATACCCGCTGCTCGGATTGGTCGGGTGGTTGCTGAGGTCCGGACAGACTTCCCTCCGCCGTTGCTTTTTTTCTCCCCTTCTTCAAGGGGGACCCGAAAGCCCGGGACCGAGCGGGAGATCCGGGCGCTTTCTCGAGTGGCGAATCCGGGCCTCCCCGCCGTCGCACCGCGAATCATTGGCCAGTTTCCCCTCGATGCTGTGCCACATTTCACATTTTCCCATCGATTGAGACATGGATCTGCGCCACACCGACGCTGCGCTTGGCTTTTGAGCAGTGTGGGTAGCAACCGTTCGGGTGTGGCGTTCTGGTGTGAGGACGGAGCGGAGGTTTACGCGTGGCTATCCCGACGACATTCGTCTTCGAGGCTGCGCGGTCTAAGTGTGCTTCTTTGGGCGATTTCGCCGTGCAAGTCCGTCACGGGACGTAGTTTCTGTGCAAAAGTCCGCGCAAGCGATGAGCAGCTTTGACTCATATCTACACCGGCGGCCGACGGGTTGCCGGAGCCCCGTATCTTGTCGAGACAGGAGAGGATGTTTCTTGTGTAAACTTCACATGTCAGGTGATGATTCATCGTCAATAACGATGCGACGAAGAACCCATCGCCCCCGAGGCCTCCTACCGTGATTCGACTAGGATCATCACAGTATCGCCATCACAAACACGAACTATCATCCCATCCTGGATGCCATCTGATGATTCCCTCCCGCCATTGGCCAGCTGTCATCCACGGAAATCGGACCAGTCAACGACTGCATGACACCCAGATCCGCTCCTTCCCCTAGCCCCCGAAACCCTTTTCCCAGCTTCGCTACACGATTCGCGAATTGGAAGAAAGAGAAACGCAGGCCCAAAATTGAAGAATAAACATCAACCACAACTTCTGCCCCTCCCGCTCCTGGCCCCTTTCCGCCGTTGTTGCAGAAACCCTCCTCCTCCCGATAGGTCAAACACCACCAGCAGGGCCGAGGGAGGGGCGCGTTTGATATCTGCACTGCACGGCAGCTCTTCTGGAAATTCCCCTCGGAGCGAGAGAGGGGCGTGCATACACCGCATACATGACGTTTTGAATGAAATGCGAGGCGGGCGTGTAGACAGGGCGAGAAGCCGCAGGCTGGAATCCGTTGGTCCATGGTGTGCATGGCTCGCCGTCAAGGTTCGCTGCGTCCGGTCCGCATCTGCGTCTGCGGCCGGAGCGCGCGTGCGGTGGTTGTAGTGCTTGATGCGTTGTCCACAGCAGCAGCAGCAGCAGCAGCCTCCGGGGCCTGGTCTGTCCCGGTCTGCCAGCCGCTGCACGCCTCTCCCATGATAGAGAAAGGCACACATTCAAGGAGAGCAAAAATCAGGGAAAATCTTCTTCAAGGGTTAATCCTGGCCCCTTCTTCGCAGAATGCTAAAGAGATCACCGCTAGCCAGGGGTCTGGTTGAAAGAGTCCAGAATCATGGGGAATACCCGTGGACATCCCGGGGTTATCATGGATTAGTCCGCCCAGTCGCGGCCAGCACTTTCAATTTGGACCTTTTGCTCCTCTCACCGCGTTACAGATACCGCTCGTGATCATCGCGGGTGGGAAGCAAGTCCACCTCCGCCAACCGAGAAGCGAAGCGCGCGAGTGGTCTCCGATTGCCGCTACGGCTTTAAACTCCGGACTCTCTCTCGCTTCCCCACACCGAAACAGGCGCGGATTGTCAGAGACTAGACAAGACATCGAGATTTGCCCACTTTGGCGCATGGCGAGGAAGGACGGCGAGGTTCGGAGGTCACATCCCGCTTACTCGCTCGCCGTCGACCGTGGCCCGGGAATCGTATTCCTGCCCGTATTGCCGTCGTCGGTCAGCTGTGGGAATTCATTCAGCTGCCCTCTGGGCTCCCAAGCCGGGCTGGCAGCACTCGACGCCTGTGGGCTGATGTCCCTGCGGCGGTTGCGTCTTGTCCTCTTCTGGTAGGACGTCACCCGGCCCCGCGATATATCGCCATTCTCAGCAATATCGTGTAATTCTAACACCGGCCCACGTTAGTGATCATGGGCTCGATTCAAGAAACCACATGACGAGGCGAAGCGGTCAGAGTGTGAACGTTGTCAAAGGAGGAGACAAGAAAGACAAAAAACACCAATCCTGTGCGCAACCCTACGTCACCGTACCCTAATGATCCCTCACCATCGGGGCGCATGGGATCCAAAACAGCTTCTTCAGAACCCAACCGGCAGCGGGCATTTGGGGACGCAAGAGCACGAATAATAAAAGTCAAAATAGGGCTTGTTGAATGCGATACCCCCTCCCTCTCCTTCTTCCCTCCCTCGCGTCTGCAACGATATGCAATGCGCATGCAAGTGCCCCGCCAGTCCGCGAGGGCGGGCAGCGGTACTGGTCTGTTTGAGACATGAAAAGGTCATCGTAGGGCGGTTGCCATGGACGTCCAAAGAGTCGGTGAGTGCCAGCGTGGTTTTGCGGTGCCTGTCACATTTGCGGTCTGGGCCTGGTTCCGGAGGGCCGGACGAAGGTTGAATGGACTCGTGGGATCAATGGAGGGGCAACATTACTGCAGCAGAGGAGGCAGCAAGGCGGGCGGTTGCTACTAGGAAAAGTGAAGCAAAGCCACCCCTTGCCCTATTTTTGGGTGGGAAGCTGGGCCTTCTTTTCAGGATTTTGGGAAGGGCAGGCAGAGTTTGGGGGCGTGGACCTTTGGGGGGATGATGGGCGCAGGCGAGTGTGCATTAGAAGAGGGTTTGATGACCCGGCAGCATCGATGGGATGCAGGCAGGCCTGCGTGTACCCAGCTGGAGGGGTTCGGTGCGGACGAATAGACGTCAATGAAGCCATCGCCAGTGGAGTTTTTGGTGCGTCTCGGTGTCGAGCGGATGGGTGTGTGATCGCAGGAAGGTTTAGAGGTGTTGGGTTAGGGGAGACGCTTGCCAAAAAGCCCTGCACGATGCACCTCACCACCTTTCAGATGGGACTCTGGCAGGCAGAAGAATGGATGGAAGGCAGACAGAATGCAAATGCAGTGGGACCCCTGAGCCCCCGGCCGCAGGATTAGGGATGCGGATGCGGCCCTCGTGGTGCGTTAGCGGCCCCCTCCGACGGCCCTGGCCGCCCGTCATGACTGGCCCGAGGACTCGTCGCGCCGGAGCAAGAGGAAGCAACTTCTGGCTGAGCGTCGGGCGACGTGTTCGCTCACACCCAATCAAGAGGGAAAGCCGCCCATCTCTGGCCTTAGGAAGGGGGTCCGAAAGGGTCTAATAGGGCCCGGTCGAGACGCACCAAACACTCGATTCGCTTTGGGCGTTGGACAGCAGTGCAGCTGGAGTCGTTGGAAGTTGGGACGAAAGGCATGAGGAAAACCCGGCGGTGCGCATCATGGCCACTACACCGCACACCTCGCGCTCGCAAAGGTTCACACACCTTACGCAGCTACAGTCGATGGCGCGCCTTTCTTTGCTTCTGCTTGGTTCAGCCTGCGTTGCTATGAGTCACTGTGCGCTGACCTTGCCGTGTCCGGCGCAACATGATATGGTGTGGTATGTCTGGCATGAGGGGGAATGACGCTGAATGAGGAGTGCCGCGAAACGAAATGAGATGAGCCCTCTGCCTCGGTGAGAGATGCGAAAATTTTTCACATCGACGCCAGGAAAAGCAAATTGCTACACACACCACACACAGACGGGACATTTGGCGCAACCTGCCGCTTGGGCGCAGGGCTCTTGACGAGAGCCATGGGTGTTGACGCACACACGCACACTTTCCAACAATATCGTTGACCGACTAGGATCAACATTGACAACAATAACAACACGCAGGGAGACAGGACGCCATTGTGTGTACAGGCAGACAGACCGACAGACTGACTGCCCGCCTCACAGACGAGCGGTCCAAGCCCTGCTTCTCTGACCGAAACTTGCGATCCACGGTGAAGGGGACCTGTGTTCTAGAAAAACAATCAAGAAACCTTTTTTTGTGGTGGGATGAAGCAAGCGAAACAAGCGAGAGACAGGACCGCACTGAAGCCCTGTATTCACAAGCTTGTGCCAGAGCCATGCGCGCGCGGCAGCCAGATTGCTGGGTTGGGAGTGGACTCAGAGCCGGGGAGGAAAGACAGAGAGCAAGGATATAAGGGGGGAACGCCAGTGTCAAGGACATGCTGAGCGCCGGATGTTGGAGACGGGAGACGCTGGACCGGTGTGGAGCCAACACCAACTGCAGCAGTGCAGCGCAGCGGTACGGGCAAGGAGTCGGGGACAGGGGAGCTTCAAAGACTCTATCCACTCGGGACGCTAGGAATAGCTGCCTATGTGACGCTATCTCGTCTCTGCACTGCAGGGGACAGGGAAGGGGGTGTGCGATTTGAGAACCTCGAGCCTGTGGTGAAGTTTGGACCGTGGTGTTTTCCCATCTGGCCCGTATCTGGAGCGGCCCCAACAACATCAACGCTTGTCTCTTGATGGAGCGACCCGTAGCAGTGAGTGTACCACAGTACAGATCACCCAGCAGATTCGACAAGACGATGGCCGTGCTGAAATACTGTACGGAGCAAAGTATGGCTGGTGCGGCGTTGCAGAAGGCGTTGATCCATCTCGGTCAGTGATTGCGACAACAAGAAAGCTCAAGCGGCCGTCGGTGAGGAACGAAACAGAGTCAACGCGACGTCGACTCCTCCAAGGTGAGTCAATGGTAGTTCGTCGAGGAATGTTCTTTAGGATTGACTTTCCCTGTCGCCCGCTCTCGGACGGTCCCTGAATGTTTATCCAGACGATAAAAAATGGCGACGGCAGGCACAGGCCGAACGAAGTGTATGAGACGGGAAAAACAGACGTCGGCCGAGACATGAGGCTGCTGCCCATGCGAGACACGACAGGCACGACGCGACTCATTCCGTCCGTGAGCCTCCAGACCAGGCCGGGCCACAACAACGGCACTGCATATTAGGTCTTGGGTGAGACGCGGCCGAAAAGGTAGTTGAGTGAAGTAGACACCGTAGAATGAGACTCGAGTCGGCGCAGAGGCTGGTGGCATGCGCTGCTCTACACTCCTGTGATGCGTATCGGGCAAAAGACCACATGGGCATTCCAGGGGTTCAAATCGCTGTTGCAGCTGCGATCACAGGCCGCCTATCCATTGCGCGCATCGCAGCGCGGGTCTACTTGGAGTCTGGGCTCGCATGGTCCAGATGGTGACCCCTCGCTTTGCTGCAGGCGCCTGGCTGAACAGTGCAGGAGAGCAAACAATGTCTTTCTTGAGTGGCTGCATGGGCTGAAGGGAGCAAAGCCTGTCGTGAAGTGTTGTTCGGGACCGGCTGACGGGCGTCGACGTCGGACCAATCCCTTGCAGCGCTCGATTTTTGACGGAAAGCTCCTGCAGGGGAACATTTCAATCGCAATTGTTTCCTCTTGCATGGCTCAAGACTTTCAATTCTTCCCACTTACTCAATACCGCGAGCAGAAAGTCGGTTCAACGCTCGGCGGCGTTTTCCCAGGAGACCCCTGGGACGAGTGTAAATAGTTTGACGAGGACGGTGTCACGAACACGAGGCCAGCGCTCTGCCATGAGCGGCGAGCATCTCACAGCTCGTAAATGGCGAACTCCATTATTGGCACCCAATGCTTGGGTTGCGAACTGCTTGGGCCGCAAAAGACCAGGGTCTCGGTGCACTGCCTTCTGCCCACGGATTGCCTCGCCAGCGAAATGAGCTGCAACAATAAAAACAAACGAGGATTCAAGGTGAGAAGCCAATGAATGTGGTTGAAATTGAAGATGCCGGTCGCGAATGCCAGGCCCGAGAGCAAGCAGGTGGGTGCGCCGCCCGGTGTGTAGGGAGCCAGCCAAGGTGAGACAAGGCCATCGCCGGCGTCTCCACCAACATGCCCCCTTTTCCCACCCCCTGGAAGACGGTGCTTGTCGCAATGGGAGGGATCTTTTGACCGAGCTCACACCGTACACCGCGGTCCATGGTCGGTCACCGATGGAGGTGGGCGCATCGAGGCTTGGTGGCCACGTAACAGTTGAAGCGTGAAAACGCGTTGGTGGCCGGTAAAGCCATTGAGGACGAGTGGCGCGATAGTTTGCTGGATAAGGGCAAGCGACAAGCAACCCCAAGATCGAAATGCGCTACAAATAACGGCGGAATGGCAGAGTCGTCGGTGGCACTGGATGGCGGAGGGGCAACGAGGACGGGGAAGACAGGCCAGTTCATCCGGTCGTCCAAAGTTGTGGGCTTGACTCCAGACGGCGGGCTAAGGAAGGAAAAAAAGTGTGCCGACTGCGACGATGACTGGGGAGTCGCGCGGAAAAAGAGGGTCGGTCTGGACCACTGGGAAACGTTCAGTCGGAACACCTCAGGCTGAGGTCATGGCCATGGGCATGGAATCCATCCCATTCGACCATGCGGATGATGGGCTCCACCTCAGCTTCGATGCCCTGGCCGATGCCGCCGCCGCTGTGCTTCCGTCCCGTCGGTAGGCTTCTTTCCTCTCGGCGATCGAGTCATTGGATGGTGATGACCCGGGCTAATACAACATGGAAGCGTGGTAGGCTGTAGCGCGTCGTAATGGATGGAGGTCGTAGCTGAGCTTGCGGAGAAGAATTGTTGGAGGCGAATGGAAAGTGCTGGACTGGAGTCAGAGGCGCGGCGACATTGGAGCTATGTACTATGTATACACTTAATTAGTTGATCACCGATGATGGACAGGAGGAGGCGAGAAGGGCTGCATACGCACTGGAGACAGCCATGCCAATAAAAGTGATAGATTGACGTTGGAATTGTTGTTGCGTTCTGGTTCATCCCAGCGGTTGGCCTCAATCTAATGCAGGGGTCTGCATTGTGGGCGACCGTCCGAAGACTGCTATTGCCTGCCAGTACCCGAGCAGCAGCACAGAGTCGGGATGATGCAGGCAGACAAACAGACGAGGTGCGGTGCGGACGAGCGGGTGACGTGCGTTGGAAAGTGCAATTCCATCGCGGGCTTGCAGAAGTCCTTAAAGAAGCAGACACCAGACAGAAGGTGGGATTGAGCACGCACCACACTGCATTCCGTCAAGTCGTTTCTCATCTGGAAGGTCCCCTTCCTTCCTCCTTCCTCTTTCCCATGTCGGACCGGGCCCTCCTGCCATTGGATGCCTCTTTTGCCAGTGAAGAAGCCACGTCCCGAGTTTACCTTATCAGGTGGTGACTTGCAGCAGCCTGAGGTAGGTACCGAGGAAAGCACGTCAGCAACCTTCAACAAAGTGCACTTTCCCCCATTGCTGGATAAAGTGAAGAATTAATGGCGAATCAATGCTGCTTCTCCTTGGGCTCGCCTGGCTCACCACGCTCACCTGCTGCCCTCTCCGGTCACCGTGGATGGAGAGGGATGGCTGGGCCACGGCGGCCACCGAGGGCCCCTCTCTGCCCGCTGCCACTCACCTGCAGGTTCCGCTACCCGTCACCCCGCGTTTGAGGGTGCATGTGGCCATGTGATGGGCGAACTCCTCCACTCAAGCCCGTGAACTGCCGCATCGTCACTATCGCAGGCGCTTACTGCTCAGTCACTTGATTATTCACGTTGGAGGAGACAGACTGAGGGTGTGCACACTGCGCACCTATCACTTGCACAGTCACGTTTTGAGCCTCTCATCTTCACCGGTCTCCCTGGGAGGGTGTGATCACTTATATCGCATCTCCCGTATCTCGCGCATTATCCCATCCCTTCCATCGTGAATGGTGACGCTCGTCATCGCCAACCCCTCCAACGTGATCACGCCTGCATGCAAGACGCCTGGACCTGCCTTGCCCTCTTGCTTCTCGCACCATTCCCGTTCATCCTTCCTGTTTCCCTCCCCGTGTCTTGTACAGAGTATCATGCATCCATATCATTAAAGGGCCTCTGACTCCCAGCCCCGCTTCGTCGTCTCCTCCTGCCTTTTCGTCCTCTTGCATCTTGGTCATCGCATCGTGGCCTGCCACTTACACCCAACACCACCAGGCAAACATCGTCGCGGCCTGCCTCTGGGAGTCACCTCTGCCGGACCTACCAACCAGCCAGCCGCCTATAAAACAAAGCACAGAACTCGTCACACCACCGCGAACAAGTCTATCGCATCACCAACCTCCTCCGGATCAATCGCCCGGCTGCACTCTCCCTGGCGCGGCTGGTCGCAATCCTCTGCTTGTGATCCGGTGTTACCAAGCCTATCTGGCTGCACCTCCAAAACCCCAGCTCATCTTCCCGCCGCGCAGCTCTTGGCGCAATTGTTCCTGTCGCATTCCGCAGTCGAACAATTCCACGGACCGAAGCTGCCAGCTGCTCATTTCCAAGGGACGGCACATCTCATCTGCCATAGGACCGAGGCTCCGACTACGCCTCAACGCCAACCAGGGGGGTTTCCAACCACATTTGCAAACCCAAGGGACGAAAAGCAAGGGGCAAGGGGGAAAAAAAAATTCGACCTATCCGTCCCTGCAACTCAGACCGGGATTCGCCAGACTGCTTCCTCCTAGCTCTCTCTATCGCTGTCAAGGCTAAGCAGCCTCACCGAGGACGCACGGAAGGGCGCGAGCAGGCAGCACCTGGCCACGACAAGAAGCACGACGAAGAACCACCACCGCCAACAACACCAACACCAACACCAACATTCAGCCCAAAACAGCAATCGGAGCCATTCCTCTGACTCTTCACGGAGCGCATCTGGATTCTTCTCGCCCCAACCATTGTCGCACACCTTCCCTATTGATCCTCCCCATCCCTGAGGAATCTCTGTCGATATTGCGGCGACAGGCCACGAAATCATCTTCATGCCAATCGCACCGTAGAGTTTTCTCTAGCCTTGTCCGACCTACCAAAATCGTCGCCGGCAGGGTGGGCTCGTGTTTCGGTGGCCTTCACCTTGACACCGTATGATTCACTCGAGGAATCCCAAGCTCCCAACAATTGCTACCCTGCTCGATAATCAAGGACCAGACAGCGGCCAGCCACGTTACGCCAGGGGGTAGAGCAGAGAGAAAAATTTTCACTGGGACGCTCGAGCGGCACTGGGCCCCGGTGAGATCCCGCTGCCGCACCGTTGGAGTGCTTTTTTGGGGAGGCCATTTCCAAATCCAATTATTTCCACGCCTGTTCGTGCGAGCAGCCAATTTCGCTTACCAAACAACCGGCAAATTTTTACACACGGCAGCGCCTGAAATCACTAGGATCACTGGGATTGCATCTCTGGGGTTATTTTTTTCAACAGCACTTTTGGGCGGCGACTAGGAGCTCCAGCCGGGATCCCACGGACGTTGGCGTCGACTCATTGAAACGACAAGGCCTCCCAGTCCTGACTTTTTGGTTCTCCAGCACAGCCCGGGTCGATTTTCTCGAGTGTTCCCTGCCGTCAAGGTCCATCGGGAACCAGAGTTCAGGGCAGACACCGGATTTTGATACAGGTGTGGGCGATTTTGGCGTCGACGTGTGAATATCGATCTACGGCTTCACGCCATTCCACTTGTTTCGACCAAGAAGGAAGGTTGAGATTGACACAGAAGCCGCGTCCCCCGAAACACTATAGGGGAGGTGACAAGATTGTGTGTCACACTCGGCGACGAACAATAGAAAAAAGCAATCAAAAAGAGGTGCGGCGCGAGTGCCAGCATCGCGCAAGCCAGTTGCCTGTGGACAAACAGAGGCGGCCAACACGGCGACGAGAACAGCATTCTCCGCGGGCTCTCTTTATTTTCGCAGACCTGCCTGGCGCCGCTGTGCCCCGACTACAAGGCATCTTGTCGAGTCAGCGTCATCGCCTCAGCGCGACCCCTATTGCTCTCAGTCGAGCAGTGCGCGCTGATTGACACTGACTTGCTGCGCCGGACTGAGGCGGATTCTAAAAGATTTGGACCGGGAGCAGGCTCAGAGCGACAAGAGTCATCATCGCCATAAGAACCCTGAGTTGTCTACGCATTGGTGCATCCTCCAAGCTGAACCACGGACATAACGGGCTGAGTCGCAGTTTGCTGGCGTTGGATTCGCTGTGGGCGCACGAACAGCATCGCAACTACAGACGACGGGCCGGCGATTGGTGTTGGACCGAAGAGAGAGACTCACCTCTCACGCAGCCGTTCACTGGCAGTGTTTGCGACGATAAGCTGGCACTGTACGCTGTGTGGCTCATCCAGACCTCCCGCAGGTGTGAGTAATGCTCAGCGCTGCACGACGGCTGGAAGAGAGAGATACTAAGCCAGCTTGCTGCGAGTACCTGTTTCTATCACCACCCTCCCCCCCTTGGACACCTTCAGTCTGTGTCCCCCTTCCAAAATCCCAGAGTGGAGTGGCCTAAATTGGGGCCAGGTTCCGTGTCCTCGCACGCTAGAGCCAGCCACTCCTGCCACCCCTGTCCTGTCCTGCAGCAAGGTTCTAGGGAGCAACTTCCCTGGGCTCCGCCGCTACCTTAGCAAAGTCCACACCACACCCCCTTGTCCCCCTTCCAGTTCCACCGCGAGCACCACCCCCCTTGGGTCGACGGTGGACTCCTCTCACCCTTCTCCTCACACACAAAACCTGCGTGGGAATAATTAAATAGGCCGCACCCTCAACATCCTCTTAAGCTTTCTCCTCTCTTCTCACATTTTTGGCTTTTGCCAATCACTTCAATCTTTGATCATTTAGCCTCAACCCAACTCCAGTCCTACATCAACGTCATCGTTTGATTTGCTGGCGAGCCTCCGAAGCAACCAGCACCTTCTACCACGCTCTACCGAGACCGAGGAAATTCTAACTCCGCTCGGTAATCTGGATCCTATCCTTGGTCATCGAGGGTAACCCGAAGCAGTTATACAACCTGGTCATGTTCGGTCACAGAAGACAATTTCCCTCTCCTCTATCATCCGATCGCATACCAAGGTGACTTGCTTCACCTTCTTTCGTGCCTCGACACCGGCGCGACACCTGGCCCTGGAATCAGACATCCGCATCACACCAACCGAATTTTGGTGGAAACGACTTCAAGAGTTAGCAAGAGGACGACGCAGCAGGAGACGCTGAAGATTTGAGACGAAGAACTTTGGACGCTACCGAACAGACGTCGCAAGAGACAGGCCAACACCAGACATCATGGCCAACTACACATCACCCTACCCCGGTTCCACTCCCGGCGAGGAGTACTACTACTCCCGGGAACGATTCCAGTCGGCAACTCCCACTCCCTCTCCGAGGGGTCACGCATCCTACTATTACTCTGGCGCCACTCCCCAGAGACCGGCGACCCGCGCCCACTTCCGCAACGCCAGCTCCGGCTTCAGCGAGTACAGTCCTCGTCCCCCGACGGCTTCGCCGCGGTACACGAGCGATGGCCATTATGCCACGGCAAATGTGAGTAGTGGTCATCATTCGCGCAAGCATTCATGGGCCACTCCGTCGCAACCAAAGCGCGAGCGCCGAACTTCCTTTGTCTATGTCCGGGCCTCCACGCCCCTTGGCGAATCCGACGAGGACGAGTTCTTCGAGATGGATGGACGCACCTACGTCTTGCCGGCACAGTCGCGGTCGAGGAACAAGAGACACTCTATTCAAGACACATATTTCTATGAAGACGCCGCTCGAGGATATCCCACTGATTACCACTATCCCAAGCAGGGCGGATTCACTTACATTGAGCGCGATGCCATCCCCTACGAGTCTTCTTCCCGCTCGCGTCCCTCCCCGGCCAACACCCATGCCCGCCGCTCCTCGGCGAATGTCCCGCAGAGACCCTCTACCACCCGCCCCACGTCCCAGCAGAAGAAGCCCACGCCCGTTCGCCAGGCCACCGATGCTGATGCCAAGAGGCACAAGATCCCCCCTGGTTACTCGCTCAAGAACTGGGATCCCACTGAGGAGCCAATCCTCCTGTTGGGCAGTGTCTTCGACTCCAACTCCCTTGGCAAGTGGATCTACGACTGGACTGTCTTCCACCACGGCCCTGCCACTCCCATCTCCGACATGGCTGGTGAGCTCTGGCTCCTTCTTATCCAGCTCGCAGGCAAGATCAAGCGTGCGGATGAGACTGTTGACCGCGTCCGCAGCACTGAGAACAAGGAGATCCTCGATGACTTCATTGACTCGGGCGAGCGCCTGACTGACAAGCTCCGCAAGCTCCTCAAGACTTGCGAGACTCCCATGCTCAAGGCTAACAAGAAGGGTGCTTCCCTCGGTAAGAACGCCGGTGTCGAGTTCGTCGAGACTCTCTTCGGCCGTGAGCGCGAGCTTGACAAGACCGAGCGTTTCATGCAGGGCGTCCGTCTTTTCAACCTGAGATTCGATGCCAACTGTGAGGAGATCCTCCGCAACCCCACGGCTTAGAAACCTGCGCTTGGACACTCTGCCTGGTCTCTTAATGTCTATTGTATCATTCCTGGACGGATTCTTCCACTGGACAGCCGGACTACCCACATGGACACATGGAGCCACACATACCACACAGAAAACACCAAAAAAAAAACCAATATCGAACCCACGGAGGGAGTTGCCGATTGTACGATTAGGAATTTGTTTTCCGGATCTCATTTTCCCAGGGAATTTCCTTTTCCATCTCTATCTACGCACCAGGGATTTGGACTTTCTCTCTTATCACCATAAACATAATACGGCGCGAGCTGTTATTGCATCGGGGATACATACCAAGGATCTTTTCTTCTTTCGATACCCAAGATACCTACGGATCACTCGACGCTGGATTCCCGAGTCGACGAACGACGGGACGGAACGAGAACGAACTACGCGAACACGCACGGCCTATGACACCATGGGCACCTGTGTTCGGGATGGAACATCAAAAGCATGCTTTCGATTGCGACCATGAGAATTTTATTTTACGGGCGACTGCGACCACGGTCCAGTCATGGGATAGCGCTGCGCTCAAAGTTTGAGAAGTACTTTTTGTTATTTGCTGCGTTGTTCATCAGGCACACGAACAGCAACATGTAATATTTACCGGGGGGTCGAAAGCACGATTTGTTTTTTATTAGACGGACAGGGACACGCGAGGATTCTGAGAATTATTTGTTTTATTGTTAGCAGAGCAGAAGCAGCAGCAGGCCGCGCTGGAGGCGCATCGCTTTACTACCCGAGTTTTTGCGACTCCATTCATTGGCAAGAGTCGACAATTTTCTTTTCTTATTTTGAGCAGGAAGACCGGAGGAGAGTGCTGGCATAAGATACCCCTTCCTTTTGCTACTTTGGCTCGTTGGGTGGGAGAGGAGCCGCGAGATAGTTGAGAAACCTGACACAGTATCATTCAAAATGTTTCGTCATACTATTGTGCCCCATGTGAAGAAATGTGCGGTCCTCGCATGAGGCCATCTTGACCCTCGTCTCGCTAATGTGAAGCATTGACCGTTGACCCCGGTCGGGGAAAACGTCATCATCAGTCACGATCCACGTGGGCTTTTTGGCGAAGCGAGCACCTCACGAACCCGTGGACGGATCGCGGACAGCGGGGCCTACCGGGGAGCGGCCGTGCGGCGTTCGCGTTCGCGCGGGGGGCCCGGCGTTGGATATGCCAGAATGAGGTCATACGCAGCTTTAGGCGAGGGGGTCGGGTTCAGGGGACCCTTGGGAGCGGATTTCATGCAAACCCTCGGCGCGGCGGGACATCACGAGGATGGATTTGTAAATGTGTATTTCCGAGCGTCGCCGTTCGCGACTGCAAAGGCAATGGCGGAAGATGCGGATAGTCGGGCGCGGGATAGGCGGCGATGGCGGTTTGCGCGTCGCAATGTGAAGGGTTAGTTACGAGGGAGGTGGATGGTTTGCGATGGGAGACTCTTGCGACTGACTGGTCGGATGTTTCAGTCAAACAGTTCAGATAGACTACTAATGAAGCACAAATTGTTTCCTTCTGCTTTTCCATCGCTTTTTTGACACATTTCACATGGGCTGTTCGTGGCCGGGCCAACTTGAAACCTTTTCCTTCTCTTACATGATAGTCAGACATTTTTAGTCAAGTCCTGGTCTTGAACCCCAACGGGGCTGCCCTCACTCCCTCGGATGGGGGCCGGGCTTCTTTAGGCAGTGAGCATTTTTCAGGCTGCAAGACATGATTCACTGGAGAGGAAGAAGAATAGCCAGTTTGAGATTATGTTTTGGGGGGCGTCGTTCTGGTGTCTTGTCTTGGTCCTGACTCGACCGGCGCCCGGGCTAAGGTGAGGCAGGTCAGGTAGACATCAGCCGCATTCTTGCCGGCGCGTCTGAGCTTGCCGGGTGATGCCATGATTTCTTCTCCCTTGCATGCACGGGCTTGGGAGAAACGGCTTTTCTTCGTTTTTTTTTTTTTTGAGTGAGGTGAAATCGTGTGTGTGTCCAGGGTCTTCTTTTGGACAGGGAGGGGGGGAATTAGGGGGACTGTGTGCTTGCAGCAAGCAGGTGGCAGGACGTGAGCAAGCGGTTTACTTTTGGCACGGTTGCATGTTTCTTTGGGTTGCAGTGGTTCAGATGGAAGAAAGTTTGTTTGCTCTCTGCCCGTTCGCCCGCGGCCGTTGGCAAGTGTGCGTGCGTTGGTTTTGCGTTTTGGGATGACAGGGTTTGAAGGGGGCCGGCGGGTGGCATATGCAGCAGTCAGTGGTCGTCGATGCGTAGCCGTAGAACGTGGGTGCCTTGTCAGGGACTTTGGTCGTACCTGTGCGATGAGACGAGGCTGGGAATGGATTTGATGGATGGAAGGGAGGGAGAGAGGGTGATTCTCAGATCTCATCTTTTTTTGAGGCTCGGCTGATGGAAGCGTGTGTCCTTGTTTCCTTTTGGGGACGTGTAGATTGGGGTGGATGATGGCTTCCGAGACGAAACGGCGGCGGACGGTTGTGCTACCGCGGGTGGTTCGGTGTGGCTTCTTTTTTCGCGGATGGACTTTCCGGTGCGTCTTTTTGTGATGTGACGAAAAAGGGGCACATGTTGGTGATGGTGGTGACTGTGGTTAATTCTGGCGGCGGCAATGGGTGATGAAGAGGCTGGCTGGCTGGTTACAAACAATAGTGCGTGAATCTGTTTGTCGCGCAAGACGGGTGGTTGGCTGCGTTTGACAAACGTGCTGCTAAACAGAGGAAGGTAGCCTTGTGATGGAAAACCATTGCTCAATTAGAAGACGGAAGGACAGAAGTTGGTTGGTGTCTTGGTGTGGGAGCACTCGTCCAGGTCCTGACCGGGGGCTTCGGTGTGACGAGCCTGGGATGGAGGCGGCGCTGCGGGCGGATGAGCGGGTAGATTGAATTTGGGTGCGCCGTTTGGCTTCTGGGCGAGTTGAGTGTGGCTGCATCGCGACGAGGAAGAAGAAAAATATCGCAAGGCTGGGGAAAGGGGTGTGGTTTGTCTGACTGGCACTCGAGGGCCGGACCTGGTTGGAGATGGTATTCCGAGGGAGTCAGTCGTAAGGGTGAGTGGTGTTGGTGGTGATGCACGGGCATGGCGTCCTTGGGTCAGCGCTAAGGTCGCCAATCAACGGCCGCCATGACCTGCAGCGGCAGTCCGGGGGGCTCACCCACGTTTTCTTCTGGCTCTGTGTCTTTGGGGTTGAGTGGCAGGCAAGGTAGGCTACAGTTGCCGCAGGTAAGCCCGCATGTCTCAGCACGGGATTCCTAAATGCGAACCTAAGGCCTGAAAGTGCAAGGTACTTCCGAGCAGCAGCAGCAGGCTGCGGTTGGTGCTACCGTGGCTTGCAATGTGGTGATTGGGTTTCCGTGATGGAGGGGCGTTGTGAGAGTTGTGAGCATCTTGTGTTGCGATGTGACGGGCTGCGATTGGGGGCCAGATTGGACGGAGCACCGGACGAGGGAACGGGGGCTGTGGCAGCCTTACGAGGCAGAGGCTGTGGGATGTTGGATGCGTGACGGCCTGTCTTTGAGGTGAGATGCCGTGTCTTGGACGACGATCGGTTTGGATTTTGAAGGATGCCGCTCCTCCCGCTGGTGATGGGGGCTGATGTGTTGGTTCAGGTCCCTTGAATGTTTGACAACTCCCTTCAACGGCGAAAGAGTCATCTGAGCAGTCAGAGTGCCCGCGGCATTTCTCCCTATGATGAAGTTGGCAGAACATCTCGGTTGGATAAAATCGCATGCACTCAAGTGACTTATCATTCGACTTCTCACAGACAATTTCTTCCGTCTCGGTGACATGAACAAGCTCTGCCCTTGGGATAGGTTAAAATTGCAGTGATTTCCGAATGGAGAACTCGGGATCCCCAACGGCTCTCAACTCGAGAACGAAAGCCCACAACTCCCTCGGCGTGGGTTAAGTTTGCAGTGAAGAGATGAAAGTGCAACTTTTTCCTTGTTGGGTGGGAATGCAGGTTGAACGCATGAGGCCAACCAGATCTTTCCTTTCCACCTCGGATGCAAAGGCTTGTTATGCATTCGGGATGGGCTGAAATCGCAGTGAAGTCCAAAAGTAGCAATTGACAACTGTGTCACAAGCTTCTTTTGCACCTCGCCATTGGCCTTCGGAGGCAGGACATTGATGCGTGGAGGTTCCCATCGTGACGACTGTTGCGATCTGTAGGAAACCATAAGCCACTGGTTGGTGATTCGAATTTACAGCAGTGCAGGGCAATACAAGGCCGGCTGGCTGTCTGTGGTCTCGATGGGCTACCGCTATGTTCTATGTGTAAACGAAGATCGCAGTGAACAAACATGGGGGGGCTGACTTTTGCACTTTTCGCGGGAATGCAGGTCAAACCCGAGCCCGTCAAGATCTCTCCCGTCTCGGCAGCAAAGCCTTGCTGTGCCCTTTGGCCAGGTAAAAATCGCAGTGAACTCCTAATCTGGAAATACGTTTGACTACAGGACCTCCTGCACGCGTTGGTGATTCAAGCGGAAGGTGTGGATATGGATCGGAACCCAGTGAGGGGTGAAAGAGGGGAAACAGGGAACCAACCTCTCGTTCGTCGTCGGGACTCAGAACCCCTCTAGCCAGGTTGGTTTCCTGTTCATGTCAAACAGCAGCTGACATCATGGCCATGGATCCCTTCCTTTCCATTTCTTCAGCAACCAACACAGAATTCGGTGCCTGGCTCCAGCCGCCATCGCAACCTGGAGATGCAACGGCAACCCCCATGTCCCCCAAAACAGACAATGGAGTCTCATCTTGGAGGCAGGAATACCACCATCGGGTTGTCTCGCAGCTCAGCCCCTAACACCACCATGCTCGGCTCTGTAAGCTGACCACCCGCCGGGGGTTCTTCTGCCTTCTCACCTCACTCTCGCCTCGCACCGCAGGAACACGGCTGCCGTGTTACTCACTGCTGTTACCCAAAGCCAATCTAGAAAGCAGAGGTTTACTGGCTTCCAGAAAAAGAGTTGGAATGACTGCAGCCAGGCAGCATGCAAACGAACCAGGACGTAGTAACCCACGGCAGGCAGAAGAGAACAGCATGCAGCAGCGGCACAGCACAGCACCATCACCAACGCACGACGGTATTTTTGGGCCCTGTCCTGTGCTGCCAGTGCCAGCCCATCGCAGGCAGTCTGTCCTTGCGTCATTTTCCACTGCGCTGCAACCCCCGTGCGCATTCCCGAACGGGTTGACTTGGCTGTTTCTCAGATGCACACGCCCAGGGCCCTGTCCAGCCGTAGCTGTGCCGTCTTCACCAACTCCAACCCTGAACCCAGCCCAGGCATTCGACGGTTCCCGTGCTGCCAGGTGCTGTGACGGCCCGTTCCCAGTGGGAGGGGTTCACGTCCAACTCAACTCGACCACCCCGCGAACTGTCAGTTGTCAATCCAATCTTGTGAAAGTCACCTTTCCTCAGCGTCCACCCAGCGTCGTCACCCGCACACCACCACGAGCACCAGGCCACATTGCCAACGCTTCCCTGCTTGCGATGCCTCTTTCGACAGCCGCCGTGTCCGCGCCGCAGTGATCCCGAACCAAGTCCCTGTCCTCACCACCATGGTCATACGAAACATCCAGAAAAAGACCGTCCGCCGTGGACTGAGTGACCAGTCTGTGGAATGGACTCACGGAGCGCGTGATAGGGCTTTTTGCCGCTGTCCCCGCGCCTGTCGCTCCGCGTTTGTTTGTCTGGCCGGCCGGCCGGTGGGCTGCTGCGTCGTTTCTTCCCTGTCCGCCCGGGATGCCACGGATGCTGCTGCATGCAACGAAGAGAGGGGTAGCTAGCTGCTGAGACGAGACCCGAGAGGGGAAGATGATGACCAACAACGACAACAAACGAAGCGACGGGTGCGCATGCTATTGGCAGCCTCCGGAGACCTTCTTCCAGAAAAGCCCTCTCCGCCCTAGATATGCCCGCCCTCGAGCATAAGGTGCTGTGCGACGGCGGAGCCGCCCCCTCCCCCTCGTCCGTCTATGTCCCGTGAAGTTCATTACCTACCCAGGCCGCAGTCTGCAGAAAGGCCACATTTGAGATACTCGCACTGCAGCAGTAGTGGTGGCATTTTCTCGACAGACGGGCTGAGGAAACATTTCGTCAGCTCGTCATACCCAGCAAAGGTGGCTTCGTACGGTGGCTCATCCAAACCAACGCGCCTCAGCTTCAGGACGAGGCGCCATTCCCGACCGATCCGACCACGACGATGCCACTCGTTAAAAAGGGAACTTGGTATGGTATGGTACAGATGCGGCGGGCAAATCCATCGACCCGGGCGCACCCCGTAACCGCAACCGCGGCGGGCACAACGTGCGCTCCACGCCGAGCGACGCTTGTTCTGCACGCAAGAGAATCCACATGGGAAAAGGGCCAAGATGCTCTTCCACCTCCATCCCCCCGATTCGAGCCAATCAACGGCCTGCGGATGCACCTCGTCAAGGGAGGGGCGTGGAGGAGCAAAGTACCTCATCATGTACCTCGCTCACGACGGGGACGAAGAGAAACACAAACCACACCCCGCTATTCAGTTCGCTGTGCTGACCTTGCTTACCCCGCCATGCATATCCGCTGCCCTCACAACTCGCCGGTTCTTCAGCACAGTGCGTTGAGTTTGGCCTACCGGCCGCATCCGCATGCCTGCTTCGGGGTTCAGTACACGTAAACTAGGTGCTGACTGGTTCGGACTCTGCGCGTCGCTCGCTGCCTTCTTGGCCGGCTGAGCGTGTGGAATCCCCGCCACCGGGGGCTATATGCGATGTTGATCTCTGCAGCAGTGTTCCTTCTGCGCCACGACGGAGGTAGGTCTCTGCTCGGCGACCCGAAAAGGGTCAACATCAGAATTTTGATACTCGGCGAATTGCTATTCAGGCGAATCTTGGGGTGTTCATGGAAAACGGCATAGTGTCGCAGAACCAGAGTAGAAAGATGTCGTGCTGGCATTATCTTTAGATCGCGACTACAGACGCCAGCCTCCGCCAACATAGACGCAAAGCGCAGGCTAAAATAGCCGCCTCGCCGGCCCTCAAACCGCTGGAGTCACCGGCGCGTCACCGGCGCCGATTCCCAGCCTCCGCCGACCTCGCCGCTCCAAAATAAGCCTGCCAACGCAGCCATTGACGAATAAGCCAGCCGCTTCCTTTCTCACTTCCACACGCTCGAACTTTCCGCGCCGGCCTTCTTGCCCTCCTGGTACGTGTCACTCAACGCGTTATACAGCCCCTTGACACGCTCCACCTCAGCCGTCCAGTGCGCCCGCTCCCCCTCGTCGGGCAGCTCCCTCACCAGGTCCGCCACGCTCCGCGCCGTGAAGAACTTGTTGGTGCGGTTGTACAGCTCCCGCCGCTCGAGTGCCTCGTCGCCCTCCCCCTCCGCCTGCACGCGGAACACCTCCTGCAGGATGTTGATGTCGTGTGGGATCGCGAACAGGTCGCGGCTGTCCTCGTAGGTGAAGAGGTAGTACACCTCGCGGAAGCCGGACCAGGTGATGCCGCTGAGGCAGAGAGAGCAGGGCTCGTGGGTCGCGAAGAAGAGGCAGTCGGTCCGCGGCGACGGGCGCGTGGCCGGGTCCGGGTGGGTGGTTGTGAAGAACTGCTGGATGCAGTTGATCTCGCCGTGCAGCAGCGGGGAGGTGCGTTCGTCGTTGGTCGCGACGGTGTAGGGCTCGAGGGTTTGCGAGGAGAGGATGGCGGCGCCGAAGAGCTTACTGCCGGACGAGACGCCGCGTTGTGTTAGGGGCACGATGCGCGCTTCGGTCAGGGTTAGGAGGGCGGAGAGGAGGGTCTTGGGGTCGCGTGGGGGGAGAGGTTCGTCGGCCATGGTGCTTGGTGTTCGCTGGTTTGAAGCTAGGTAGTTAGGGTGGACGAGATGTGTTGGCACCTAGTGCTGTTTGTAAAGGTCAACCTGAGGCAGTTTGTCTTGGCCTGAAAACCCCTTGGGCGGGGAAATCGTGAGGTGGATTGGCCGGTGGTTTTTATCGCCGTGATGCTTATCACGGCGTAGAAGTGGCGCCGACCTCCTGCTATCTATCGGAGGCGTCCGTAGCGCGGGCTGTTCTCCATTGCGTCCGGTCGCGGCGACCTCCGGTTTGAGGTACTTCCAGGCCGGCAGTGGTGGACCTGAGGGATCACTGGATCGGCCTCATCGTTGCGCTGCTGCGGCATACGTTCACGGCGTGTAAAGGAGTTGTCGAGGGAGGAAAGATGGTGTTGAGAATTGCAAGGCCGCTGAGATGAGCACCTCAAGGTGATTTTGTGGGACTTTGACAGTCCCGGGCGCATGACTAAGCCGGCCTCGAGTTTTCCACTGTGTTTTCACTGTATCGTCAACAAGACTTCATGCACCACGCCCAGAGCGGGAACACGAAAAGTTGACTGACCAAGCCCAATGCATTACATACGGCTCCTCCGAGCCCCGAAGCTCACCTTTCAGGAGGGCAAGAAGAACCCCTGGTCTCTGAACCTAGTGCTCACCGTCACCACCGATCTGGGCGACTCGTTCCTCGCTCACGATGAGCCAGTCAAAATCAGGGTCGCCCTCGGCTGGGAGAACCCTCGCAGTGCTAAGCAGAAGCCGGCCCCGATGACTCTTGCGGGAGAGAAGACGCTGCAGTGGACGTCTGGCATGCGGGTTCTGAAGGCAGACTTCCCGGCTCAGCACCTGAAGCCTGAGCGGAACCTTCCTTCCGGCGAGACTCCCTTGAGGGTCTATATTGCAGCTGGATCCGGGTTATCTGCGGAGACGGCGGCGGATGTCGCGATGGCTGGGTTCAACGGCGAGGAGGGGAAGATTGTGCCTCTCTGGGCGAATGTGGACGTTCCGATCCAGGGCTACAAAGCATATGGGGATTCCCCCGGTGCGCCGACGACCTGTTTCCGTCGCCTGCGGCTCGGGAGTGAGCACCATCCGTACATCGTGGTCGAGGAGGACATCGGCGAGAGCATCGCGCGTCACGTCTGGGATGCTGGCATGATGGTTGTCTCGCGGCTGTGGTTACTCTGTAACGGCGACTCTGGCACGGCTGCAGGCCATCCTTTGGGCATGAGAACCCTCAAGTCTCTCTTGTTCGGCAACAAACCCGTCAATATTCTCGAGCTTGGATGTGGCGTTGGTATCTTTGGTCTCGGACTTGCTCATATGCTGGGCCGGGAGACTATGTCGAGAAAGGGTCGACTTGTGATCACGGACCTCTCTGAAGCCGAGGAGCGAGTTCTTTCCAATATTGAACTGTCGAGAAGCAATCACACCGAGCCGCAATTCGAAGAGCTCGACTGGGATGAAGGTCGGGACGGCTCATTTGGGCCACTCGTCGAAGACACGCACTGGGATCTGATCGTCTTGAGCGACTGCACCTACAACGCCGATGCGCTGCCTTCTCTGATTGACACTTGGTCAGCCATTCACAAGCAGAACAATGCAATGGCTGAAGATAGACCAGTTGTCACTCGAGTGTTGGTGGCGATGAAGGTCCGCCACGCTGACGAAGATCGACTGTGGGAACTGGTCAAGAAGGATGGTTGGGCGGTTACGGAAAAGGCAGCGATGCCACTGCCGATGTTGGGCGGGGAGCCACAAGAGATCTTCTTGTATCTCTTTGAGAACAGGAGACGGATGCTTCCTGATGGCTACGCCTAGACAACTTGCGGGCAGTCGGTTATCGGCGTTCGGGCACGGGTTGGGCAATCGCCTAAATCTGACACGTCCGCGTCTGCCCAACGTTCCTCTCCCCCGCGCGCGCCAGTTGGCGCTTGACAAGACGACTGGGTCGACGCGACTGTCGACGGTCGTGTGCCCATTGCTACCCGATAAGATGTCCCGTCCTGCCACAACTGCTATTTCCAGCAAGTCTTACATGTTCCGATGCGCCGTCTTCTCCAACCGTTCTCGGTCGCGCCCCGCAGCCTCGCCGGCGGCTACGGTCCCGGCCACCCCGCACCAGACAGACGTGCAGCCCGGATGTAGCGCGACCATGCCCGAGGAGGCGAACCGAACCCGTTCTCGACTGGACGGAAAACCCAACGAGGCGAGCTCGACGAATGAGCCGCCACCACATGCGAACAACACACCATCCGCTCAGTCGGCCTCCGACATTGGCAAATCATGAGATGTGACCCGGGCCAACATACGTTCGAGGCTGCCAATGAAACGAATTCTTTGGCAACGGCGTTGGGCTCGGTCTCGCTTTGAAGCCAGGGCATATAATGTCCTCTCTTGGAACTCTGTGCGATCAAAGGAAGACTGTTCTGATCACGCACCTTTCCCCAACCCTCTCGCAAAGATGGCAGCAGAATCCAAGACAAAGCCCGCCACCAACGGCATGACGAACGGCAATGGCAAAGGGGCCTTCAAGGGCTCCAAGCTCTTGGAAGCCATCCGCAACATGGTCTCTTCCGCAAACAACATGGAGAGGGAACTCGGCGGCCTTCCCGATCTCGAGAAGCTTATGGAGAACGAAAAGAGGTTGCGGATGGAAGTCGAGGAGAAGAACGAAGAGATCGACGCCGTCAAGAAGGACAGGGACGACGCGTTGGCTGCCAAAGACCAGGAGGTGGAGCTCACTAAGAAAGAGGCCGACGAGAAGGTCCGATTAATCCAGGAAGAGGCAGAGACCAAGGTCAGACTCATCCAGGAGGAGACAGACACCAAAGTCAACCAGCTCAAGGCCGAGCTCGACACCGAAAAGGAGGCCCGCCGTGTGCTCATCGAAGGCTTCGAGGAGAGGGTCGGCGTCCACAACCAGACAAAGGCCGAGAACACCGCCACCGGCCAGAAGCTCGCGGATGCGCAGCAAGATCTTCAAAAGAAGGAGGAAGAAGCCGAGGCAGCGAGGCAGAGGGTCGCGGAGCTGCAGCAGCTGTCGGAAAAGTCGTCGTCTCAGATCGAGTCCCTGACGGACGAGAAGGAGAGGATGGCGAGAGAAAAGACGCTTCTGGCGGCAGATCTTCAACAGCGGGAAGCTGAACTCACCGTCTTAGACGGCGAACTCCGCCAACTGCACAAGGACGTTGGGGTCAACCTCTTGCACGACTACGAGGACCGGGAGCTTGCCAGATTGTAAGTCAAACCGCGATGATGATCGATGGACAAAGAGCTAATAGACACACAGCCGCCGCGAAATAGACGCATTCGCCGAAGAATCCCGAGGCCTGGTAACCGAGTTCTTCAAAGAACCAGATAATTCACTTGTAAGCCCCCACCCCTCTACCCCGCCAACTCTAAGACTAACATTTACCAGAACACCGTCTCCCTCCCCCACCAGCTCGACTACCTCAAACGCGTCCCCATTCCCAAGTCCGGCTCGACCCCGGACCTGCGCTGCCTTGTCGCCCAAGCCGTCATCGCAAAGTTCCTCCGCTCCCATATCTTCCAGCCCTTCTTCCTCCCGCAGGACATCCACCACGCCGGCGCCGACGTGCTCGAGTACCTCTCCGAGGACGTCCAGCGCGCCACCATCTTCCGCTGCCAGATCCTCGCCGCCTGCGACCGCAACGACTCCGCGAAAGCCGTCGCCGCCCAGGCGAAAGACGAGGTCTACCGCGAGCTGTGCGCCTTCGTCCCCGCGACAAAGTACCTGCCCCTCCAGCAGCGCCTCACGCGCTTCTTCGAGGCCGGCGTCAAGATGTGGGCCGAGCTGCAGCGCTCCAAGCAGCTCGTCCTGTGCGAAGACCTCGAGGACGAGGATATCGAGGAGATTGACGAGGGCCAGCGGCCGCGGATGTGGGACGAGTACGGCGCGCGGTCGAAGCTGGCGGCGGGCGGCCCCGGGGACGTGTGTGCGATGCTGTTTCCGCAGGTCGTCATGGAGGAGAGTGAGGACACGATCAATGTGATACACCCCGGCGTCGGGCTTTGGTCGGACCAGACGGTTGTGATTGCGGCGTCGCAGGCGATGGCGAAGGGGCAGCAGAACGGGAGGGTGAATGGTGACGCGAGGCCAGGGACCCAGAGGCGGAGGTCGAGTTCGAGTGCGCCGTCTGGGAGGTCGTAAGGTGTGTCGTCGAACCTCAGGTTGTGGTCATTCCTTTGCACCTCTTGTACCATACATGTCTCTCTTTCTGTCTCTCTAATCAGCCGGTCGCCAAGCGGGTTACACATAGCATTCATTCATATTTCATCACTGTTTACTCAATCTCCTTGATCCTCCCGTACCAAAAAAGAGACAGGACTACGGGCCGTTTGACGCCCGGAGCAAAAGATTGCGCCGAGGGGGAATCGAACCCCCGGCTCCCCGACGCTGCTGGATGGCAACGGAGAATTTTACCACTAAACCATCGGCGCTTGACAGTTACTGGTGAACTGAGATGCTAGAGGTTCCGGGAATGATGCTCATGTTGCGTTACGTGGGCTGTGGTGGATGCAGGAGGGTTTCTGGACCCTGATCTGCATGGGGCCGATGCAGGGGTGTCGGGGGTAGAGCATATTAAGCACCCCGAGGGGATCCCGCTCATTTCGAGGCATTGGGCCTTAAAGAAGAACGTTATTTGATGGTTCACTTCCTTGAACTAGACGGACGATAGACGAGTTTTGTTTCTACAGCTGTTGAAATCCATCGAAGTCCGGAAATGAAGGCCGGACCACGGTGGGCCCGTGCCTGGTCGGAGCCGGAGTTGCGGGGCAGACTCCGTCTTCCTGGAGCATCCCGGACTATCGATCGATCGCAGTGTTATCTGATAATCCGTCGAAAGCTCTTGCTTTCCTCCTCGCGAACCCGAGAAAACTGCACGCGAGTCTCTCGGGCACCGTCTTCCATCTCTTTCGTACTCATCAGTGCCTGCTGCTCACCCAACTCGTGACTTTCATCTCCCCTGAACCGGTCTGTGTAGTATATCAACGGCAGCACGCTGCTTTTCCATACGCTCTCACCGCTTCTTAGCTTCCAGCTTCTCGCAATGATCAACCCTAGTAGTATTGCCTCTAGAGCCAACAACAAAGTGGGAAGAATGAGCCAGTCGGTGTCAATGACAAAGAATGCGACATACTGAAGGGCTTGGCCATCGACTTTTGCCCGAGATCCGGCAGGATCACCTAGTCCCAGTCGGAACTGGTTGGTCAGGGCGGTGGAAAGCTCCGCGAACCGGTCGGCCATGCTCCAAATGTCCGAAAGCCAGAGCTGGTCTTCGCACCAGAGGCATGTCGCGTTGTACGTATCATCTAAGAAGGGTCCAAGTCTGGTCGCGAGGACCGTTGAGATGCCGTAGATGCATTTCTGGGGAGCCCATGACGAGGTCAGATCGCGGCCCTCAGCGATAGCTTCCGCGGTGAAGTTTCTATCATCTTCCAAGCAGGGCGAAAGAGGAGAGGAATAACCTGTAGTATCATTGGAAACAGGTTTGCGCATGGGAACCTGGGACAGAAGTTCCTCCCTCAACTCCGTCCCCTGAACCATGCCGGAGTAGCTGAGCAAGCACGCGTAGAACGAGCACGACAAAGCCAAGAAGTCGGCAGTAGACTTATTATGCCCATAATTGCTCGCTTTCTCTACAGCGAGGACAGTCGTGTTAGACAGCGCCAGGCCGGCGAGGGAGCGCGCATTCTCCGACATGATACCGCCAGCCCACGAAAGGTCACCCGGTCGGAAGATCATTTCCGTCTCATACCTCTGAGACAGGGAGAGCTCCATTCCGTTAGGCAAAGACAGATTCTTAGTCGACTCATCGAATGTTGCTGCGATCAAAGAGCTGACGTCGGTGCACTCCGCACATATTCCAGCGGAGGCATGTGTGATCTCCCCGATTGAAGCAATTGACACGCCCGAGTTCAACCCAGTAAAAGTGCAATTGCCCGTGGGACAGTTCGGCACGATTTTGATGCCACGGGGATTCAATAGAGCAGCTTGCAAGGCGTTGACGGTACTGGCTTTCAGCACAACGGAAGAGTCTCCGAGGAAATAAGGCTCGGCGCTGATATTTCCTGCTATGGGAATACTAGCAGGTTTTCCGGTCTCTGGCACGGTGCGCTCGACGGTCTTGATGGCCTGCTGTACAAAAGGACCAATCGCGAAGGATGTTGCAAAGATGATGATGGTCGCCATGAGCGTCAAGGGGCTGCGCCACTTGACAAGTTTCGCGAGCTGCAAGGCCGCAAACGCATCTCTGCTGCCGTTGGTGAAGTGCTGCAGCTCCAACATGCGGCGATCTGGGTCTGTTGACCTGACAGACCAGAACCACGTCCAGCGCGTTTGGCAGATGATCTCCGCGGCGACGGTGGCGATGGACGCTCGCAAGAATGTCGAGAGAATGTTGGCGATGGAGTTGAGGGTGATGTGGATGTTCCAATCTCGTTGAAGCTTATTATTTTGTGAGAGCAGGACTGCGTAAATAGCGGCGAGGAGAAGGATGGAGACCAAGAGACGGTAGATGTCGGAAAGCCAGGGCGATAGAACTGATTGCTGGGCTCCCCCATGTAGGCCGAGGATACCCGTATGAGGATTGCCGTTAGGGGACAGTTCCGATGCTTCCGGGGCGCAGTGCTCTGACGAGCTCTCATTGACGCTGCCCAAGTATCGTGAATCGTAGTCTTTTGAGTCGCCTGAGCTTTCGTTCTCTGGTGGATTCTTCTCGCTGAGGCTAGATGGCAAGGCCGCAGAAAGCGTTTCTTCAACAAGATGGTCGTCAACTCGGGGTTCTTCGACCCTCGGTTGGGTGAGATTCGGTGGGCTGTATTGGCCAGACTTTCTAACATCCATGGCGGGCATATTGGAGCAAGATATTTCTCACAAGACTGCCTCGTAGAACATCCTCCTTTCTATTCGAAAACTCCTTTCTGTAACCTATATACCAGTATCGAAAAGCTGCCCATCAAGGCGAAAGAGAAAAGGCAACTGATGCCTGGCAGAAGTGGTCTGCTCATCGGTCCTCATACACCGGTACAGCGAACTTCGCCGCTCAGCCTGCCTCGGGATATCCACTCTCGACAGGGCATTGCACCCAATGGACCTGGCGGGAATGGAGTCATAGAAATGAAAATACAGGGGCAGCTGCAGATAAGATCAAATCTGATAAGATGCTATTATTTGAGGCTGTGCCTCCGGTATCGTTGGATGTCCGTCCAATTCCCGTGAGCAAGGCGACGATTCCAACAAATCATTCTCTCGATCAAGCCACGCATAGCCTGCGACCCCTGTCCGGCACTTGCTCAGTTGCGTAGGTACCTTAAGCACTTGGGCGGTACCTGCACCGGCATCTACATCGCTCTTGAAGAATGAAAAGTCGTGTCTTCCAACCTTTAGCATAACGTCAGACACTTGAGGAACCAGCAAACTGTCATCGCCTCACTCTCAGAGCTGCAGTTCCACTTTGCCAGGGCTGATGGAATGAATATACTTGATCAAATGGATCAGCACGTACCTGAACATAAGTCTAGGTCAGGGCGACCATGGTCTCAACGAACTGCGGTACACGAGACACATGCATTCGGAGAGAATACCGGCATTGCAGCAAACGAAGAGGATATTACAAACGTCTTCTTCCCGGGGGGGTTATCAAATGCAGAAAGTAGGGCGCTACATGGTACTAAAAGAGGAAAATCCAACAGCGTAAGCCAGGTTAATATGCAAGAACATCCGGAAAGGTGGCGTACATGCAGCTCTGACGTGCCAAGAAGGCTGTCATCATGCATGTTCGGTGTGACTGTCATAGTGGGTGGCCGTTTGGGACCTGCACTCTGGGTGATTGACACTTTGCGAACGAAGGCGTCTAAGTATATGGAGGATTCGTTTCATCTACTCTTCATAGACTGCAAGCTCTCAGTAGATGAATGAGTCTTTTTGCCTGTGGTTCATCGTACCAGACCCCGTCTGCACTTTTTTGGGGCTGTTGATATACCACCCCATGGCCGTGCCTTTCGCTTTTCCTGCATTATCATTTTCATTGATAATGTTGTCATCAGGGGCCGATTTAAATATTTTCCATACTATTCAGGAATGGATGATTTCTTGTTCATTAGGTACCTGCACCAAGGCCCTTCCGCCTCTCCTTGTCATACGCAGCTGCTATCCTGTGCCGTTTGTTCCATCGTTATAGGTTGTCCTCAATAGACCCCCGATGTTACCATCCATCGAGCCATGCTAACATATCTTCTTATCTAAGTCTTTCCTGTCGCCCTGAAAGTCTAAGTCTGCCACTCCCTCCGTGCCCACCGACGTTTTTCCCATTCCCGGCCGTAGTTCCTCCACCTCCTCCAAAACCATGACCACCGTAGTAGCCTGCACCACGAACATCCTCTCTGCTCTCGCCAGGCTGGGCACTGGGGTCATAGTACGCTGTGCCCTGGCCGTCGCTCGAGGGATAGTAATAGCCGGGCCTCGGTAGAGAGCCCCAATATGGTGTCGCTGAGGGAGGCGAACTGGCGCCAGATCTCCTGGAGAAACGCTTCTTGAAGCGTAATGGCAGGCACATGTTGACTATGAAGATGCAGTAATGGATTCTTTCTAAGGTTGCTGAAGAGCTATGACTCGGTATCGGACTTACTGTCCGCAATGCTTTAGGTAAAAAGATGTTTTGATTGAGCGGCGGAGGGTAATGTTTGGGGTCCAGTTGGCCGATGCGGGGGACGAGGACGATGAGTGCCTTTTCTGATCTCGGTGAAGGAAAACTCAAATTCCATGGATGGGAAACATCAGACGAAGGAGTGAGTAAGGCACAGAATAACAGACCCTCTCTTCCCTCCGGGTAGGCCATCTACGTGCCTCCCGCCTGTGGACCCTGGGCCTCCTGCAAATTTCCTCGACGAAAATACAAGCCTTATTTTCCAACATAGTCTTACCAGACGCTTTGAAGTCTACCAAACTCTGTGTATTCGCACGATTTATAGCGATGTCCGTAGTTCGTACAGCCACGGCCGAAACCGCGCCGGCATGTTGACCCCCCACCATTGCCTTGACTTGCGCGTCAAAGGCAACTGCTGTACTCATCGCGGTGTCGGCCGTCGTAGAGATGATTACAATCGGGCATCGTGCCCCAGTGTTGAGTTACAATTAGACGACACTTCTCGACAAAACTTGTTGATGTCGGTTTTTCGGAGCAAAATGACAAACGCATTTTATTAAGAAAAGAAATATTGCACGTTGCTTATTTTTATGGCCATTATCCAAAACACGCGCATCGGTTTTGCGTCTCGCATCTAAGCAACACCATGTTCCCAAATATCCATCATACACCACTTCCATCACCACTTCCATCACCACTTCCATCCCCTCTGTCACCACCACCGCCATCTCCTCTAGTTCCCGTTGATCCTCCAAATCCATGACCTTGATATTAACCCTTGTCTCCGAGATAATCACAACAATCCCACATACTTTGACTTGAACGTCCATAGTTGCCGATACGAGCGTCAAAGTCAGAGTACTCTGTCTTCTGCCCGCTGCTGGAAGGATAACAGTAGCCGGCCATGGGTAGGTTGCCCCATTGCGGCGTTTTGGAAGGACGAGGCTTGCGGCAAGAGTTTCTGGGGTGGCGCTTCTTAGAGCGCAATGAAAGACACATTTTGCCCAGGGAAAGAGAAGGACAGCATTTGAGACATTGAAACAAGCTCAGCGACGTACCCTGTCATTCTTCTCATCGGAAACCTCCTGCAGGCGACCCATGATCCTCCTCTTTGAACTCAGACCGCGTCCTAGAACCCCACAGGTCCTCCGTAAGCACTCGGGGCCGGGCGGCCTTTCCTTTCCATGGAATTGCAGAATTGTGCCTGGTGGGCTCCGCCTCCAAGATGACTATGGCCTGGCATCGAGCCCCAGTACTGAACTTTTGCAGGACGAGTCTCAGAGTTGGGCTTCTCGGAGGAATTTTCGATACGATGCTTTTTCGAGCGCAACGGGAGACACATAATGACGTTGGAGATATTGATACGAAGACGACTTTTAGCTCTAATGCTGAAAGAACTGAGTTCAAACCCGGACATTGCGAGTCGCGACTTCTATTTAATACGTTGATGCTGTCACGGGCTAGAGCCCGGATTGATATCTCCGGCTTCGCCGGAGCAGTTACCGAGATCCGGCTCCGTTGGACCCACTATTCTGCCGCAGTACGCCGCCTAACCCGGCCTGCTTCACCGCTGTTAGGTGCCTACCCTTG
>JANUHK010000251.1:0-67967 GCA_026319125.1 Colletotrichum noveboracense | reverse complement strand
ACTGCTTGGTGGGTCTGAATAGCTTCACTTGGCAATTACTTGCAATTAATTGGCAATCAATCAAGTATGGCCTCGCGATGTGTCAATCAAGTCAATTATGAGCCTCAAACTTGATTGATTGCCTTGCGGGGGGCGCTGGTTAGACATGCTCTCCTGGATACAGATTCCTCCCGCGCTGATACGCGCATCAATTGCTTGAGTTGTGACATTTGAGTGGCTGGATGGGCTTTGATTAACCTCATCTTTATTATGAAAAGATGTGGACGGACGACATGGGTATTCAGTCTCGCAGTAGAACATGAAGAGTTTCCGGCAAGGCGTCATCTCCATATGTAATAATCATTGTTTTAATGCTGAATATTGACAATTAAAACCTTTCGCCGTGCAGTCAACATTAGCGGACCAATTCTGGCACTCAATATTGCTTAGTGCTTTGCCAATGTGTAGACCAGTATTTCCGGTCTGCACAGTTCTGAACGTCAACATCACGATATGATAGGAATATCTCTGCATAAACACATGCTTTAATTTTGCGAGGCTATCTCTATGGTATGTACAGGGGAAGAACGAGCAATCGCACTAATGTGTAGTTGAGATGCGATATAAGGCAAGACCTTGGCGGCGGAGTCATGATCATATCCATCTAGCATCCCGGAATCGGCTGTGCGGCTCATGAATTATTCCCATGTGGGATGGGGACATGTCTACCTTGAGAGGTGCGAAATTCCCGAGCCCTGGAGCACGATCCGAATGAAACCTTGCGGCGGAACGTTCCATGAAGAAATCAACGAATCAAAAACCACATTTAGCAATACTGCTGACACTTGCGGTCGCCGTTGAGGCAATTCACAGAATCCACGATGCCGTGGGTTACCTGCTCATCCCGCCGGAGACCGCTGGGGCGCGTCGGAAACCACAGGAAACCAAAGGATGAAAACAGGCCATATCCCAGAGAACCAAAGAGAGAAAATTCTCCGCATCCCCGCTTACCCCGAGTCAGATCATTTTTTTCTCATTGCTTATTCAATCTCGAATAAGATCTCTCACCCTCCCCAATGGCTGAGATGGGAAAGAATTGCGGGAGGGAAAATCTGGTTCGACCATCCTGCCAGGCCTCCGCGACCCAGGGCCGGAGCACGCCGACAGCGCCACGTGATTGGCTGGACTGGGGGACCCGCCCCGGAGCGCAGGTACCATCTTCAACGGGCGCGCGATCGGGGGGGCTTAGGGGCCCCCTGGTCAGCTGCCTGTTCCGGTCAGGCGCCCGAACACATCCCCCACCACCACCACCATCAGTGCACGCGAATGCACATCTGATTTGCATCCATGGATCGGGGAGCTGCTCACATGTGCCTGCCGCGCGACTAACGACTAAAGACAAAATGCGCCGTCTGTCCCTCCTCTTTTTCTCTGAATAGTCTCGAAGGTTTCTGTCTTGCGTCTTTCGTCAACCCGTATCGCCGTCGGTCGCCCCCAAAATCACCCCTCGAATCGCGACTCCAAAACACCAAAACCCAAACATCACCAACCCCCGCCACCACCACCAACACACCCCGCGATCCGGCTCGCTGCCTTCCCTCCCTCCACGATGCCCGCCACGCAAGACCTCCCGATGGACCTCACCATCGTCGACCTCGACGTCTTTCTCACCCAGCCCCGCGACTCCCCCGCCGTCGCCGCCGAGTGCGCAAAGGCCGCCAACGCCCTCATCACCTACGGCGCCCTCGTTCTGCACGACTCCCGCGTCTCCGAGTCCGACAACACCACCTTCCTCGACCTGCTCGAGGACTACTTCGCCCAGCCCGAGGCCGCCCTCCGCAGAGACGAGCGCCCCGAGCTCTCCTACCAGATCGGCGTCACCCTCGAGAACACCGAGAAGCCAAAGTGCGCCGTCGACGAGCCCTGCCTGCAGGTCATCCAGCGCCTCGCCCCCTCAGAGCGGCCCCTCGACATCGGCGCCCACGAGCCCGACCCGAAGTGCCGCTTCTTCTGGAGCATGGCCGAGAAGCCCCCCTACGAGACGCGCTTCCCGGGCCTCAACGCGCCGAACGTCGTCCCGGACGCCCCGCACATCCGCGACCGCTGGCCCGGGGCGATGAACAAGTGGGGCTCCTCGATGAAGGCCGCTGTCACGGGGCTCGCCGAGATGGCCGCCGTCGGGCTCGGGCTGCCTGCGGACACCTTCAGCGCGGCCGGCAAGTACGGCCCGCACCTGCTGGCGCCGACGGCGTCGGACCTGGTCAAGTACGGCAAGCAGGACACCATCCTCGCGGGCTTCCACACGGATCTGAACTTCCTGACGATCCACGGCCGGTCGCGGTACCCCGGCCTGCACATCTGGGCGCGCAACACGGGGAAAAAGATCGCGGTGAAGATCCCCGAGGGGAATTACTTGTTGGTGCAGGCGGGGAAGCAGATGGAGCACTTCACGGGCGGGCTGATCAAGGCGGGGTACCATGAGGTTGTGGTGAACGAGAAGACGCTGGCTGTTATTGAACGCAGGAAGAAGGAGTTTCCTGACAGGCCGCTGGTGCGCATCTCGTCGACATGCTTCTGGCATTTGTCGTCGGACGTGGAGCTGTCGCCGATTCCCCAGCTGGCGGAGCAGGCGAAGCAGGTGAGGGCGGAGCAGTTCAACCTGGGAAGAGACGAGGGCGAGGAGGTGAGATACGAGCAGATGAAGGTTGGAGAGCAAGTACAGCAGTAAGTCAATCCCTTCAGACACCCACAAAGACCAGAAAACTAACCACTTCGACAGAGAACTGAAGCATATTGCCCTGATGGCATCAAGTTGATAGACTTAGAATTAATCACGCTATACCCAAATAATAATATCATGACCCATCAGACATAACCTCTCACCCTTTTTGCTTGAATCACGCCTTGTGGAACGCCTCTCCCTCCGCGACATCCACCCCCTCCCTCGCAACCCTCTCCACCGCCGCCTTCGGATCCTCGCTCCCATCAAGATGATCAACCCAACTCGTCTTAAAGTCCTCCTGCTCAGCAATCAACGCCGCCACCTCCGCCACGCTCTCCCTGCTCGACGTGCCCCTCGACCCCTTGGTCCTTCCAAACTCGACCTTGCCCGCCGGCTCCTCCGTCAGCGTGCCGGGCCGCAAGCTAACACCCGCGAAATCACTGCGCTTCTTCGATTCTTCCCAGAGGACCTCGTCGGCCGCGACCTTGGCCTGGAAGTAGTTGGCCAGCTTCTGGTTGACCGCCTGCGCGCCCGCCCACTCTTCGTCGGACCACCACGTCGGCTTCGTCTTGCGCGAGGCGAGGTACGAGACGAGGATGAACTTCTTGATGGAGGGGGTGGCCACGGAGGCTTTGACGAAGTGGATTGCGGCGTCGCGGTCGACGGCGAATGTGCGCTCTGCGCCGCCTCTTCCACCGGCGCCTGTTTTCATTAGTCTCGTCAGCTATGTTGCTCATGACTCGTGAGAATGGGGGAAGATCCACGTACCGGCACTCCAGATGACGGTGTCGGGCTTGACCTCGTCCAGGATGGCCTGCACCTGGCCCTCGCTCTTGACGTCCTCGATGCTGCGCACCAGCACGTTGAGCTTGCCGGTCTGGCCCGCGCCAAGCTTCTCAATGGCAGGCACCTGCTCCTGCGCGCGGATGACGCTCGTCACGGTCCAGGACTTTTTGAGGAGGATCGGGGTGAGGTACTGGGAGACCTTGCCGTGGCCGCCGAGGATGAGGACGTGTCTGCTCATGGTTGCTGTCGTTGTTGTTGGTAGTGGTGATAACTTAGAGGGGTTCAATTGGTATGTGCAATGAGGAAGTTCAATATTTGTTGGAGGTCTTGTTAAACTTTAGATCTTGATTTAAACGGTGCGGAGGCCCAGGTTCATATAAGTACTAAGAGTCTAAGGCTACCAGCACGTCAATCATGCCACGGCTTTGAAATCAACCTGTACGGCCATGTTTCTCCTCCCCCGCTTCGCTCCAAGACAAACGAAAACCGGCCCCGCCGGGGGTTGGTCAACGGCAGCGGGGCATCCACGCACCGAATGGCAGTTCTCCTCCTTAGGGCGGGCAGGCCGAGTGTGGAGAGTCTTCTGTTCTGGGCAAAAGATTGTGCCATGTGCTGGCCTAATTCCGTGAGCGGAACACGCGGGGCTCGTGTGTTCCGCGGTGTCTTCTGTAGAGTGGAAAGAATAAGAGAAGTGTTGGTCACGTCACCGCCGCGTCAGTGACGTAAATCCCGCGAAGTTTATTCGAAGCTCCGGTAAATCAACTCCACCTTTCTTTCTTTCTTCCAGCTGTTCGTCGGCGATAAGGAGCTGATCAATTGAGTTTTCGGCGATGGGACACATTGTATGGGCTTATTTACTCAGCAGCACATTTGTCATTCTCTTAACGTCGGAGCAACTGCTTCTCTTCACATTGCATGAGATCGCCGTAAGGCGTGATTAATACTACTGATTCATCCATCCAGCAAGTCAAACTCCCCAGGGAACCCCAGCGCAGTATAATCAAAACTGTCCGCGTCAAGGGGCACGGTGGACTGGAAAAAGTGCGGCGTGATGGGCTGGAATATGTCACCCGTGATACTCGTCCGCCACGACGGCGAGTCCTCCTCGGCAAGGTGAGCCGTCGCCTCAGCAAGCACGTCAATCTCGCTTAGCGACTTCTGCTGCTGCGCGGCAGCATCAGGCGGCGGACGCGGGAACTCCTCCTGCGCCATCTCCCGGATCATGCGCAGCGTGTTGCGGTGCACGACAATCACCTCGAGCTGCGGCATCGCCGCCATCAGCGCATCCGCCGACTCCCGCCTCATCTTCCGCGGGGCAGAAGCCGCATCTGTCTTTGGCTCAAACAGCGGAACCTCCCTCGCGAGGGTATCGAACGCGTCCCTCAAACATTTAGACTGTGGCCACCGCTCCGCCAGGATGGACAGCACGATGCTGCACGCCCGCACCGCCTCCGAGGCGTCAGGCAGCTCGTACGCCGCGGTCCGCAGGTGCGGCGGCGTCGCGAAGAAGCAGTACAGCAGCGCCACGCCGCACTTGAACTGCGCGACGAGCCCGAGCCACAGCTCCGTGATGGGCGTCTCGCGCTGGAACCGCCGGAAGATGAGGCACGCCTGCACGCAGGATTTCACCGTCCAGTCGCCCGCGGGGCCGGCGGCCGTCGCCTTGGTGGGCTGGTACAGCATCGCGAGGCTGTAGTTGTAGATCATGTGCAGCCACTCCGAGCTGGTGAAGTTGCGCAGCGGCGAGGACGTGTCGGCGTAGCGGTGGCACAGCGCGCGCCAGCGGTCGAGCTTCTCGAGCACGCGCAGGCGCCAGTGGGAGGCGCGGTCGAAGTGCGTGTCGAAGTCGCGGTGCAGCGTCGTGTTGAGGATCTCGGACTGGATCTGGCGGCAGTAGACGACGTGCAGCGCCGCAGACACGCCGGTCAGCCGCCGGCCGGTGTCCGGGTCCGCGGGGAAGGACGCGGCGCAGCGCGCGGCGAGGTCGGCGTCGTCGACGTTGGCGTACATCTTGACGGTGATCTGGTAGTCCGGGACCGAGAAGGGGAGGTCGAACATGGTGCCGACGGCGCGGTCGAGGGTGTAGGCGGACCAGAAGACCCGGCGGCGCATCTGTGTGTCGATCTTGGCCTGCACGGAGAGGGGTGGGGGCTCGGCGTCGGCGCGGTGCAGCTGGGCCATGACGCAGTAGCGCATCGTCGCCGAGGCGATGGAGATGATGCGCTCCGTGGACGGGGAGTAGATTGCGTGCATGGCGAGGAGGAGGTACGCCTGGATGTGGAGGAGGCGGTCCGGCTGCGCGAAGACGTGGGAGAGGTACTTTGTGACGGCGGTGCGGTAGAAGGCCTGGTGGCTGTGATGATAATTCCGGATAGGCTCGCTAACGAGCGACTTGTCGAGGAGCAGGCCGATGGAGGTGACCATGTTCACAAAGTAGGACGCCCAGACGCCGCTGGGGCGCTTGACGGGGTCGCGGAAGTCATCGAGGCGGAGGAAGGGGTAGCGGCAGTGGACTTTGTCGTGGTAGACGTTGAAGAGGGCTTCCTCCGTTGGCTTGTCCATCGTCCCCTCTGCTCCATGCTGGCTGACTGGCCGGCGAGTCGTAGCTGTAGTAGAGCCATCTTGAAAGGTAAGAGGTGAGAGGTTGCTGTCCTCGTCTGAACGGGCAAAGGTTGCGAGGAGGCCGATTGCTGGTGAGCTTCTGGTGAGAGAGGTCTCTCCGCTGCGAGAAGCAAACGAGACCCGACGTCGATGATGATTCTCTTCATGCGACGACGTCTGCGCCGCCCCTTCAGCTCGAGCGCTGTCTAATGCGAGCCCGTTGCGATCAACAACGTCCTGGAGCCGTGCGTTGCTCTCCTCGAGACGCGATATGCGCTCCTCCAACGAGGCGATGTCACCCAGCCAGGCCAGGGGCGTGTGTGTCGAGGATAGATGGTCCGAACTGCTGGGGCGTCATACACGACTAACAATCAGATCGACGGTTGATCTCCACGGTTTTCATTGGTTCCCTCCTTCTTTACTCAAGACAAAATGAAACTTTTGCGTCGTCTGGGGTAAGGTAGATGGGGTAAGAGAGAAACGGAACATGAACATGAACGTACGGACGAGGATGGTAGTGGTAGGACGGCACCGCCTCGCTGCACTGCTCGCCGGACCTGGCGCAGTTGGCACACGGCCTCTGATCGTCACATTTTTGCTACGTGATCATCGTAGAGTTAGTTCGTCGGTACCATGGTACTACGGTGTTTCAGAAGAAGACGAGAGCGGTTCGGAGCCGACGATCACTACCAAGAAACTGGTTAATGACTGAACTCACTGACCTTTCGACGACGGCAGCGGGAGCAAGCCTGCGTCTTCGCCCGCTTGGCCGGCGGCTGATCGGGGTGTTCGCTGGCGGCGGTGGTGGTGGGGTCGTACGGCAACCCGCTCCCCGGTGTCGCCATCGCACCTCACTCACTCACTGGGTGTGGAAGCTCTCTGGTTTGTCCCGTGTTTGGCAGCCCACTTGGTTCCGTTTCGCGTCCAGGGGGTGCGGTGGTTGTGTGTGGCGATTCGTACCATACACCTCAAGGGCCCAGCTACATCGTCATTCTCTTCTCAGTGAGCGGTAGCGAGTCGCGTATCGGTGAACCGTGAGCTGTGTTCTTCTGGATGAGGGGAGAGGAGAAAGGGGACTGATTGCGATGCGACTGCCGAGATGCGTCGATGCGACTGATAAGATACTCGGCGTTCCGCAGCGTCAGGTTCGGGTGATAACAGCCGGACCCCTGCATGATGTGGATCCCCCGCTCCGTTGAAGAAGCGCCGATGATTTGCTTGAAGATTGCCGGTGGTGATACGGCGTAGTGCCTCTTGGTTCACCATGTGAACGTAGGGATGGTCAGGTGACGATTCCTTGGGGGCACATGGACGGGAAGCTGAGCAGCACCCACTTGGTTTGAGTCGACTTTGCATGGCAGAAATGACCTGGTCAGTGTGGACTTGGTGTTCAACAGCAGCCACGACGCGCGGAGACTGTGATGTCACTGGATCGAGATGCCTTGAACAACACTCTTCCAACTTCCCAGAAGCTGTCGTTGGAATCGCTAAAGACTTCGAATGAGATCGTCATCAAGTGGCGACTATGGTCTTGGTATCATTCAATGGATCTTACAATTTCAAGTTTCTCCCGTCTCAACACGCCGAGGTAGACGTGAATCGCGCACGGCGGTTCTAGAAAAATACGCGAAGTTGAATATTCAACGCTCGCTCGGATGCATCGTGCCTGATTTGTGTAATTGATAGGCGCACCAACGACGGGAATCTCGCTAAATTACCTGACCTGGTAAGTGTCGAATCTGCCAATCTGATCTACCTCAACACCCGGGACTAGTCAAACAGAGGTCAGTGTACTCAACCGCCAAAAGCTCAGGTCCGAGGGCCAGATAAGGCGGTAAACCGTCTCGTATCTTGAGAGCGAACACGACGTGCATTTGGAAGACGTCGTACATCGCGTTCGATCCAGGACGTTGACCAACTCAAGCGCCACATACGTTTGCGGTTGTAAAAACATGATGCGGCTCAGCATAACGTCATGGGAAGAGTACGCGATGAGCCTCACACACAGCTACGGAGACGTCGACAACAAGTGACCCGGTTAGGACTTCCTACCGGAGTATCCGAGGCTGCGACACTCCGTGGTAGTAGATGCTACCGTCCTGCCCTGCGATCCCACCGAAAAGCCTCACCAGACGATACATTGGAGCCTTTCGGATTAGGTAGAGAGCAGCAGTTCAAGGTTAAAGCCGCCTTACGGATAAGGCGAACAGTTGACGGAAATGGGCAGCTGATCACCAGTTCCCACCAGAGATCCTCAATCCTCAAACACCATCCCGGCCAGGCGGTGTGGTGTGCGCCGTTGCTGGGCTAAAAATACGCACCATGATGTGCGGATTTGGCACACGCGAGCTTGCCGTCTTTCCCGTCGTGGACTGCTTTGCTTGCCAGAGTTGAGGGTGCCCGCCCTCTTCGATAACTGAAAGATCGTGGCTCTTATTAGCAGCATTGATATTAAAGCCGTGTTTATCATATCACGACAACCGCCCAATCACCACCGCAGCCGCGCGATCATCCATCGGTGTTTCTATCCCCTTTGGTCCATCTCTGACAGTGGCATCTTGTTTTTCAGCCCGGCGGCGGACTTCGGACGAGCGTCGACGTGACGTGGCCCCCACCACAACAGGCGATTGTAGGGTAGATGCATAGATGGACACGGGGGAAACAGCCAGACCGCTTGCTGGGCAGAACGATCGTGGAGGAGGAGAAGGAAGAGCCATGCAGGTTCGGTCTCTCGGGCCGCCCACTCCCCGGACCAAGGCAGGCCTTGTTGGTGTTGCCTGTATGACCTCGGTGGGCCGGCGGCGCGCTTAATCACCGCGGAGGAGGTTTGCGAGTGTTTTGATAGCGTCGACTGCCGAGGGCTCGCCTCCTTCAACGGCCATGCCTTAAGGCTGCAGAACCGGTGGGTAAAACTTGGGGGAGGAGAGTCTCCGTACCGAGGAAACCAAGGGAGAGAGTGCAAGGAGGCGCGTAGGCGCGTTGCACGGTTCGCTGTCGTAGGGCAGAGCAGATGGAAGGGAAATGCAGGCCAGGCCTGAACATGGCATGGAAAGTGGCTCTATGGATTCGCTGGCATTATTGGCAATTGTCTCCAGTCGCATGTTTTTCGTTACTCTTTCTGCCCCCTTCGCCGAGTGCCGAGATGGAGATCTCACCAACATGAGGCTCCCCTGATTGTCTTGCTTGGCGGCAGGTCGGTCTCAGAAAGGTCAGCGGGCAGTCAGCCAGGGTGCCAGGGATGCAGGAAGAGGGTTCGATCGGCGGGGGGTCGGAGGGATTACGACGCGGGGATCATGCAGTTTCCGAGAAGAGGTTGGGGCAGTTTGACAGGTGACGCCGCGACGGGGATGTTCCGACGTCAGGTTAGGCTGGGCTGGATAGGTAGGAGGCTCAAAAGAGAAGACGTAAGGTGGCAGCAATAATGGGTCATCGGCGATAGTCTTGTTAGGCGTTTTCGACTAGTAGGGCTTTAAGTGCGATTTGTCTCACGTCAATTAGCCCACCACCCAACATCTTTATGTGGAGGGCACTATGTAATGTGTAATGTGTTTGTGAGTTTTACGTCAAGGCCCGTCTCTTCCTCTAACTCTGACCGGAGTGACAGAATGATCGCACGGTCTTTGGAGCCGTGCCTTGTCTCTTCCCGCCTGGGCACGATGGATAGACACTTGGGCTACAGCCCAGCCAGGAGGATTTTGGGCTTGATACCCGATCGTACCTTATTTGACTGGTTCGGGTTTGATAGACGGCTCGCCCAGAGAGTTGCCGAGGTGTCCCCCCGTGCCCCCAGACGGAGAAGAACCTCTTGAGAAGCACAACAGTGAGGGTCCTGAGGGATAGACATGGCTTGCTGGCCACCAGAACCCCCGGAAGGGCAGTCAAAAGGTGGGACGAAAGGAGGAATCTTGGGTTTCATTGGCCTGAAGAACATCGACTCAAACATTCCATGTCTGAAACCGTGCTGGCAGCACCCTTGCGGGGAAACACTACCGAGCAACCACCGCGCTTGAGCCTCCAACTGGAGTGCAGGGATCAATGCCATTGTGAGACGGAGCCGACCCCTGTAGATCCCTGCTTTTTCCCTTGGGTGCCCCTCTGTGTCCCTCCCTCCTTGTCCCGACACTGCGTCACGTCAGCCAGAGGTTGTAAGGTTTCTCGGATGATGGACGCACGCAGTTACCGCTGTAGGGAACTGTGCCAGAATTGTGTGTGCGTTTTTGTGTGAAGGGACTTGTTGGAAAAGTGAACAAGGGGCAGCGGGTAAAAAAGATACACACATGAAAAAAAGAGGGGACACACGCAAAACCCAAGACATGGAGGGAGGGGACCGTGGGATTGTTTAAAGGGCGGATGGCGCGCGGCGGCCGGGTCGTATGTAAGGCCCTTCTTCTCGACTCTTTATTTCTGGGCCGGGAAGCGCAACTTTTTATTTTGGGACTGACATTGTATGAGATTTATTGATTGTTTAATTTGTGTTGTTTGAATACGTTTTTACGTTGACAGCTCTGTGGCTTGGCGACGATTGTTGAGCCGCTGGATCGACTTACATCGCACACGACCATTCCATATTACCTTCTCACGCCCTACTACACATACACATACAACAACACTATTACCACCGGCCGGTCTGTCCTCCTCCGCCCGCGCGACACAGACCTGTCGACCAACTCTGATCCATCTGAACTGGCCACGAAGCCATACAGAGAGAGGGAAGCGTCTTTCTGATCGGCTCTCGACATTTACTCGAAGGGACTGGGTTCGACAACAACGACTACTACTACATGAGATAATCCTACGACGAAACGGCAGACAACATACCCAAGGGGCAACCTACTACAGTACCACATATACCAGTTCTACGACAGAGTAATCACTACACATCATGGCCGGCCTTCTTCCCAAACTCGGAGGCGCCCTCGGCGTCTCGACAGACGTGCCCGTACTGGGGCCTATTCTAGGAGACGGAGGATCAGGACAGACGGGCGCTCCCAATTCATCAGTGAGCCAGGCGACGAAGGCGCAGACATCGGCACCGGAGTCATCGGCGCCGCCAGCCACAAGACCACCACCACCTCCACCACCACCGCCTCCTGCTTCAGCGCCGCCAGCAACGACATCGTCAGAACCACCAAAGAGCACGCCTTCGCCTCCATCAAGGACACCGACGCCCTCATCATCCACATCACAAACACCTACAGTTCGCCCTCCCACTACCTTCATCATCTCAACAACAACCATCCCGTCTTCATCCACAACGCCGTCGCTCTCAGTTGTACCGCCGCTCCCATCACCAACATCCATTCCCCCGTCAATCGCGCCCTCAGAGCCGCCCGTGGTACCCATCTCCACCCCGGAGGTCCTCACGCCCTCGCCGGTGCCTTCCTTCATCCCTCCTCCACCAGCAGAGACCACACCGTTGCTGACGCCCACGCCAACACCGACGCCGGCGCCCAGCACGATCGCGGCGCCGAGCCAGGCGCAGCAATCCGGCGGCAACGGCGGCGCGAAGCTGATGCCCGCGCTGCCCATCGCGCTCGGCTCCGTGGGCGGCGTGCTCATCTTCGGGCTCATCATCGGCATGCTGTACCGCAAGAGCAAGTGGCCGTTCCACAAGCGGAGGAACTTTGCCGAGATTGACGACCTGGAGATTGAGCGGCAGCAGGAGATCGAGAGGCAGCAGAAGATGAAGTGGGATCCGAGGGTGACGAGGACGTTTAAGCAGCAGCAGGCTGCGGCAGCCGGTGTGAACTTTTAAGAGGTTCACGGGACGCCGGTGGTATTCAAGAAATTAAATAAAAATATGAAATATCACACCTATCAATGACGCTCTAAGAATACAAGTGACGTTGCAAGATCGTCATTTGATACATCTCGTACTGTGATCTTAATGCCGTTGTTGTTGATGTCCACACTAATATGTTGCGGCATGCCGCCTGCTACAACAAGCCATAGGTATTTCGGGTCTCATTAACAAGCTTGATCTAGCACTTGTGTGCTCCCAACGAAGGGCAGTCTAATTGAGTTGAGAAGAATGTCGGCCGCGGCTCCTGCTACCACTGCACCGGTGCCTCGAGAGCACGGGCTGGTGGCTCCGCCTGTGCCCGAACTGCGATGGAGCAACTCGGTTGTGCGACTCCCGACTAACGTATTCGCAAGGATTACATTACATGAATTCAAATAACTCTATTCTAGATGCCGGGACACATTGAAAAGTGAAGTGCGGCTCATTTCGGCAAAGATTCCCTCCCAACTAACACAGTCAGACTGAACACCGGCAAAATCAAAGCTTGTCGCTGCGACGCGCGGCATGTGAGTCGGACACAGGAAACCACCATCACAAGAGTTCGGAGGCCTCGCAATGAGGCTGAAGTGTGCGCGTCCGCGTCTCATTGGCCCGGCGCTCCCGCCGCCGCCAATAGAGAGGATAGTTCGTAACGGGCTTGCTTCACACCCTCTTCTTCAACGAGATGACAATTTGAAAAGGCTGTCGCGTCTGGCGGGAACGGCGAACATGTCCGTTCTGAGGAAGGGAACCGCGAACTGTAATTCTAATACCTCGCTCCAGAACTTCGGACCGTTCGACTTCAACAGAGTTAGCGAGGAGGGCCATGAAACTGGGACAGCGGCATCTTGATCGACGGACAGGGAGATGCCTTGAGGGAGGGATATAAGGTTTTGGGGGACCAGACACACGCGGCGAGCCGCAACCAGGATTTCCAGGTCGAGAAGAATCGGCTTGCTAGTCATGGAACGCGGCAAGCGCGAGTTTCACGCCGTCAAGAAGTCGAGAGCGGCCTTTTACTTTACCACCTATCACATCTCTTCGTCCGCTGCGACCCGACAACTGAGATGAACGTGTGTCGTCTGAAAGTTTACGCAGAGTAAGGCGGAAGTCAAAAGAGTCAGTCGCTGCACACATTGCCACCTGACTCATCGGAAGGAATCGTAAGCTCAGTCACTTTGATGCGTTTAGTAGGTAACATGTTGATGAGACAGAAAACAGTAATCAAGCGCCGGCTAATTATCTTCTAGTGCTCGAGAAACTCCTTGACCTCGTAATTCCTCTTTGCATAGCCGAACCAGAGGCCCAAGATGATGATTCCGAGAGCAACCAGAACAGGGGAGGCGTAGTTCATTTCGTCCGCTAGAGCGGGGAGGTAATATGGGAAACAGTAAAAGATGAGTGCGACTACGGACCACGCGAGCATGACAATGTTCGCCAGGAGGCCGAGCTTGGGATACCAGAAGGGGCCATGCTTGAATCTGGACCGGCCTTGCATCAGAGCAAGAACCACGGGAATGCTGTAACTGATGTATTGAAGCAGAAGGCCGGTGGAGATGAGTGAGTTGAAGGCGAGGTCTGAAGCGAGATAGAGACAGCCAAAGATGGCCGTGCCAGACGCTGAGAATACCAACGACCAGAGTGGGGTATGCAGCGGCGAGGGCGCAATCTTGCTGAGGTGACGATGCAGCGGGAAGCCGGCCTCGCGGCTGATCGTCCAGGCAAGGCGAGACTGCCAGGTCTGGATGGACCACATGGCGCCAATAGTGGTGATCATAACAGGAACCCAGAGTCCAACCGCGGCGGCCTGACTGCCTGTGATGCGGTAGAAGAGGGCCAGCGCCGAGTTGTCGTCGGCTCCGTCGAGGTAAGGCACGTTGATGAGGACCGACATGACGACCAGCAGCCCCGAGACCAGGCCGACGACGATTGTCCACATCAGCGCTTTAGGGATGTCGGTGCTGGGGCGCGGCATCTCCTCGGCCAAATGGGTGGTGACGTCGAGGCAGGAAAAGCTCCAGTTCGCGCCGTTCATGCCGATGATGAAAGCGATGCCGTTCTGCCATCCCGAAACGTTGATCTGCGTGACGAAGAAGTCCTTGGCGGAGGCGTGCTCCTTCGACATCGCGAACAGGGTGATGAAGATCACGACGATGGTCGTGCAGCTGAAGAGCAGCATGACTTTTGAAATTTTAGGGAGCGCTTGTTCGAAGCTCGCGCCCAAGAGCGTCACGATGTTGAGGAGCTGGAAGCCGAGGAAGCCCATCCACCTCTTGTACTCAAAGGTTGGGTCGAGGAGGGTGATGATGCCACAGATGCCGACAGGGACGGAGAGGCAGGCGGAGGAGCCCGTGGCCACTGCGGCAAGCCAGCTGATGACTGCGGTGATGTACGATAGGAACCGCTTGTACTTGGGCGGTGCGAGACGATGGACCCAGATGTACTGGCCCCCGGGATGAGGCATGGCTGAGGCGAGCTCGGCGAGTGTTGTTGCTGTTGCTAAGCCGACGATTGCCATTACCAGGAAGCCCCAGAAGAACAACGGGGAGCCTCCCATGGGAAGGGTGCTGCCGAGAACCAGCAACAGCCCGATGGCAGTGTTCGTGGTGCCGTAACCAATACCCAGGGCGGAGAGGGTTGTGAATGGCTTCATTGTCTGCACGGTGACAGCCCCGTTCGTGATGGAGCTGCGCTCGACTGCATCATGGTCGGTCTTTTCGGGCATGACAGAGACTTTGTTGTGGGTTCCCGTTGAGGAAGTGCGTGCAAGCGAGGTTTGATTGTCCATTATTGCAAGATCACACGCGGGGACGAGGGATGATGCTATGCAAAGTAGTTACGATCAACTTAGGATCATTAGTGGTGGTTAGTTGTGGTAATGTCTTGGAAACTGAGGTGGGGTTCCGGGAGTTATATGCATGCAGCTAGATGCTATCTACCGCAGAGTCGAGAGTCACACAGCCACAGCCATGGGCTTCATCTCTCGGAGCGGGGTTATCTGTCAATCAACCAAAAGATTCGCAACGTTAACAACATTATCTGATGTCAAGATAACGACGTCGTGGGGGAGGCATCTGGCATGCGGACCGTAGACAACAAAGCCGAGGATAACATGTCGGCCGCTATCAGTTCGCATTCTCGCACATACCTTCCGCATCGGGAAAGGGGGAGCGGCGCCGCTACCGGCGCGGGCCCCACAGCCCGGATGGCCATCGGGCGGTCCCCCGCATCGTTGGGAGGTTGGGTTCAAGAGGTAGCATTTCTGAACCTCCCACGGCATCTTTTATCCGGCTGTATTAATGAGCTCCTATCGATGGTTTCTTGACCAGGTGTTCTGTAGGCATACGAGTCAAAGTCACAATGGACGGAAACGGCACCAATGACAGCGCTGATCGTCTGCAAGATGAGCTTGCTCCCTATCTGAGTATGCAATCAATCTTTCCTGAAAGCACAGCTAACCGCTTATTACAGACCCTGCCATGTCAAGGTTTCTCTTGAACATATCCAAAGCCATCTCGCAAGACCCAGGCTTGCCTAAGCCCAACCCGACGGTTTCAGCATGGCAGGTTCCTGAGCACCCAATCGGGTCAATCCAGTCGCCCACCCTTCCCAAGCAAACAGATTTTGCTGTGATCGGCTCTGGTATCACAGGATGTAGCGTCACCAAGACACTTCTTGAGCACCAGGCTGCCGGCAACTCTCACATCACCGTCTTGGAAGCGAGGACTCTTGTCAGCGGTGCAACCGGTCGCAATGGAGGCCACCTGGTCACAGCATCTGGGCATACCTTCGGTCCACTGGCCAGGCAGCACGGTGTTGAGACAGCAAAGCAAATCACACGGTTCAGCATTCTCAACATCGAACGGCTGATGGAGATGGTGAAGGAGATGGAGCCAGAGCTGCAGGAAGCTTGCCAGATTCGTGATGTGCTCAAAGTCATGGCCGTCGGAGACGAAGAGACTTGGAAGGCGGCAAAGCAGTCGGTTCTCAACTTCCAGCAGGCTGTCCCAGAACATCAAAGTTATCACCGTATTATCCAGAAGGACGAAGTTCCTAAGGTAAGTTTCAGGGTTGAAACATATATCAATAATCACAATTCAGCTGATATTATACAGAGATGGAACATCAAAAATGCTTCAGGGGCTGTTGAGCATGATGCCGGGGCTATCTGGCCCTACCGACTTCTCACTGGCATTTACGACCGTCTGCTCAAAAAGTACTCTGAGCGTCTTGCGATCGAGGCAAACACGCCGGTTTTGAGTGTCGAGTTCTCTCCCGCGAACGGCAGGGAGCATCCTTACTCGATCACCACGTCACGAGGGACTATGCGAGCAAAGAAGGTGATCCACTGCACGAACGCGTATGCTTCGCACCTTCTATCTCAGCTGGCTGGTCGTATATACCCGTTTCGTGGGACAATGTCTGTTCAAAAGCCTGGCCCAGCTCTGAAGAACCTGGGAGCCTCCAGATCCTGGAGCTTGTCGCACAAATCTTCGTTGTATGCGGAGACCGGCTTCTACGATACGGGACTTTACTATCTCCAACAGAACGCTTTGACGGGGAGGATCTGGATTGGGAACGAGACGGCATACATGAAAGATATTTTGACCTCTGATGACACGTACGTTCCTGCCGAAGCAAAGAAAGCGTTGTCAACCGTCCTTCCCAAATTCTTCCTCGACGGCTGGGGCTCGGAAACGACATCAGAGATAGAGGCCATCTGGTCCGGCATTCAGGGACACACAGCAGACGGCCTGCCGATCGTCGGCCAGATCCCTAGATCTCTTCTCGAAACACCGAGTGATAATGGGCAATGGATGGCCTGTGGGTTCAATGGGTACGGCATGGACAAGTGCTGGTTGACGGGCGAGGCTTTGGTCAAGATGGTGTTCGGGGAGGATGTCAGCGACTGGTTCCCGCAGGCTTACATGGTAACTGAGGAGCGGCTGCAGAGGGGTCTGACCAGCGACAAGACGTTGCTCAAGTTTGCCCAGATTGCGAAACCAGGTGGCGTTAAAATTGAGAGGTTGTAAACCTTTTATTGCTGTCATAGATATATCATCCCATCATTGTTCCCAAGTTTTTCTCATGAGCCACGTCCAGCCAGTAAACATCAGTATTTCCACTGTCCAACGCCGACCAGATCTGATCAATCAACTCAGATATCACTCGGCTTTTCCTTAGAGGTAGAATGTGAGTGTACGCGGCCAGTCGCGAAAGGACAAATTTTCGTGCTCTCACGACCTCGATAGAAGCCGGGTCAATATCCAACACGTCTAAGCCAATTGCACCCACAGCTTCTGATTGCAAGTGCTGAGGATTCCGTCTCAACTCACTTGAGCAGGCAACCATGATGAACGGCTGCGCGCTGCGCGTCCGGGACTCGAACGGTATCTCTCTCAGAATACCCAGGATGTGCATTGCAAGCTTGGTCAGCCATGTCTGCCTCTCTTGAGCGCTTGGCGTCTTGTCAGACGGTAATGGCCGGAGCAGGTAGTCCTTGTCCCACGGCGCGTACCGTTCGTTGAGAAGATCGGGGAATACACGATAGAGTTGCAGAAGTCCCGTACATCTGTATGCCTCATCTATGAGTTGAAGGTGTTTGAGCGGTGTTTTTGGGTCGCCGGGGTCCTTGACTCGGGATAAGTCCGGTGAGCGATGAGCCAAAAGCACACGCTCAAGCTTGCGTGCTTCCCTGAGTGCGGTTCTAAACACATCAATGTCACTTTCAGTGAGGAATTTGACTTTGGAGATTCGCTTTCGGTATTGGAAGACGAGGACACCAATATCCGCGAGTATCTTGACCGTGTCTCGGGAGATACCAGAATATGGATGCGGTTCGTCTGATTTGGTGGACTCTGCCGGCCCAAATGAAGAATTTCGGTCGTACCTGCCCAGTTGATTGCTATCTGTGAGATAAGCCAGTAGCATAGCCCAATAATCCATCGTGTCGCTGAAGAACGAAATGGTGGCGTCTCTGCCAGTGTCAAGCATGATGTCTTGTAGGGTGTCACAGCTCGTTCTGAACATGTCCGTGGCTAGGTTCTGTGGAGTGAGCCAACTGGACGTGTGGCCCAGTAGTTGAGAGGCGAGCAGCATAGCTTGCTTGTGCGTTGGTAGAGAGTCCTGGCGGAGCAGCTCGAGGGCGTGTGCGTGCTCGCGGCGCGCAATAGGTAGAAGGTGCGGAAAGTCTTCTGATAGACAAGCAGCCGACATGCTTTGAATGGTGTGGTACAGAGCACCAGAAGACTGCCACGAGGTCTCGATGATGTTGCGCATGACGTTAGATTTGCTATCCCACGCGCAATAGAGTGTGATAACTTCGCGGAAGAAGTATTCAGATAGGGACGTCGGGATATTGAAAGGCTCCTTGGGTATCTGAGTGAACAAGTCGCGATTTGGCTGTATGAGTGCTGCTGATATAGGCACGCTGAGTATTTCTCTGTTGCGATCTTCAAACAAGCCGTGACGTTGTGGTATTTGGAACCCACTTAATCGTGCCTCGGAGGGAAAGCTGGCTTCCGCGAGCAGATTCTCTTTTGGGGTTTCTTGATGATTAGATGGTGATGACGAGTGATCGTTATCAGCGTCCAGGGCCGACCCAAGGAAAGTTGTTTCTATCGATAAGTCGAGTGCAGACGCCGGCCGCTGAAATCCCAGCATGGCATCCGTGATGGTGCTCAAGTTTGACAGGTCCGGAGGGACAGGGTGATCCCAATGTGGGCTGAAGCCAAACCATGAATTCAACTGGCGACTACCTTCAGCGCTTGAGTAAGTATTGTCGAGAGCCTCGGTATCAAGAGGGGCCTTTGGTGAAGTAGATGGACCTCGTTGTTTCGGTGAGCCGGCTGTCTCGCTTTGCTTGCCTGCAGTTTCTTCTGCCCGAACTTGGGGTCTTCGCGACCACCGCAGATTGAGTGCATATCCAGGACATTGGAAGCCCCTCTCTTCACACCTAGCGCACCCTGGCTTCCTTTCGTCACACTTTGTCTGCCACGACAATGTAAGTGATAACACTCTCGCAGGCCGCACAGTGAGTCTTACCTTCTTCGCTTTGCACCTGAGACATCCGCTTCTGGATTTCGAGTGCCTGACTTTGGATGAGGACTGCATTGCGTTGGACCACCGTAAAATTAACATGCGCAGGGCACCTGCCGATTGCTAACAACTTTGCAGTAGCAAGAGGCATAGGCTCGCAGCGGTTGATGCTCGCAAAGTGCATGAAGAGGTAATGGACGGTCCGGCACCGGCATCGCATGGGTGATTTGACCAGGAGAGATAAGCCATCGTCGCCTACTGGCAATGGCAGATATCGGTCTTTTTATCTAGATGCGGTCACATCATCCCTGCTTTTGCGGTGTTCCCCGCAGGTGATCAACGCTAGCGGGAACCGGGTCTGCGGGGTTGGTTGGGACCGGTAAGTAGGATGGCCGGGGTTAACTGACCCTGGTTTCTGATTCTGCTTTCTCATTCTCTCATGGCTTCTGCTGGGTCCGAATCTGCATTTATTTCTTATGACCATGATATGTGGTATTGGCTATAGTCATTGGAGAACTTTTCGCTTACTATGCTACTCCAGAGTCAAGCACTGTCGGCGCGCCCACGAGAAACAGACGTTGCCAAGGGCTGGCCGCTTGCCTCTGAACATCTGAAAAGGCAACACTGTTCCAGTCGTATTAAAACACAGTGGAGAGCATAGTATCATCTTTGATGCTGTCTAATGTACACTGCCAGCCTTCCACGATTGGACGAGTCAACGACTTGACAGACGCCAATCGGGGGCGGAGTAGGGTGATTTGTGAATTCCTGCACTGCCTGTCATATTTCCTACAGCCACAAAATCCCAGAGACATTTCTTTTTGCGTAGAAAATAGCTGTGCAGCCGATCCACACTTGTCGTGGCACTATTGGCTCAGCCCCAAGTCTGTGTCTTACTGCACAGCCCGAGGCTGTTCGGGGATGGAATTGGTGATGGATACAAATGTCCCTTATCTCGAACCAAAAGTTTTGTCGTACTTCATGCCTATCTGTCGACTACAAGATCTCTGAGACGATGGCCAGTACTTTCAAAGCAATTGGGAGCAGCGACGATGAGATCGAGCGTCTCAAGTTTACACTCGTATCTGAAGATTCCAAAGGCCACAGTTGCCAGTATTGCAGTGTTCTCAACATCAAGTTCCGCAGGTTGATCGATGGCCGCGTGGAGGCAAGTTCCGATCCCTACTTAGATACGACAGAACGGGAAGTCCGCAGAAAAGCAGAACTAGGCTGCAGCTTCTGGGCAATGATTTGCGATCGCCTTACCCAAATGACGCTGACACAGAAGGCAAAGAATATCCTGGGAGAAATGCCCGACGATTTGTATTTCTCAACAGATTCTTTATGGGGGTGGAGCAACAATCGCTTCCTTGAGGCCCTCGAAGGCGAAGAGAAGAGCGAATTCTTACGACTTTGGCGAAAGTCGGGAGTAAACTGGCACTACGCCTTCGAGAGACCTTGCGACGGCCTCGATTTTGCCTCATCCCTTCAAAGTCAATCGCGAGAGAATACGATCTCATCAGACCTTTTGCGACTCAACTTTTTCAGCAACGGCGATTACTTCCGCTTGTATCTCACATTAGGCCTTCTTGGAGACGCCTCGTTCTTGGTTCTGATTCCCCCGTGTAAGTTGTGTTGGACTCCAATCAATTCCACAGCTCGCATGGACGCTAACTTTGATAAAGCCAAGAAATTCGGGATGAATGCCAAGCGCATGGACATTGCTTCACCCATGAACCTAGAGCCTAGCAGTCCCATGACAGTGGATCTGATCAAATGCTGGCTGCAAAAGTGTGAATTTCAACACCGATGTGGCCTTTTTGATCTGCCATCTTCGATGCCGTCCATGATTTTACGGGTGGTAAGTAGGGACTCTGCAGTATTGGTCGAGGTGACGCCAGGAATGAGAAAGCGCTATCTCGCACTGTCCTACTGCTGGGGGCAAGGAACGCAACGACTCTTACTATTTCGAAGCAACAAACCCATTTTGACCTCTGTCACCGGTATCGAGATATCGCAGCTGGATGCAACAATCCGGGATGCTATGATCACAACATATGAGCTTGGCTTCGAGTATCTTTGGATCGATGCGCTCTGTATTGTTCAAGACGACGAGGACTTTAAAGCGAAAGAACTACGAAAGATGGGTGATATATACCGGAACGCCGCCTTTACCATAGTCCCCTCTGCAGCGGGCGATGTTCGCGAAGGATTCCTCAAAAGACGACTTTCGACCCTAGAAAGAACTGTTCCAGCGGAAGGACGACCTCAAATTGTCTTCAAGATGGAAAGCCGAATGGAAAGACGAACGCTCGAATGAAACGACACCGTTTTCTGCCATTCTTAAAGCAAGCGAAATACAAGGCGACAAGGAGCCTTGGTACCACAGAGCTTGGACACTCCAAGAAGCCCTCTTTAGCAGACGCCGACTACAGTATCACGAGAAACAAACAACATGGCGTTGCTACTGTGCGGGAGAAAAGATCCTGGATCATGATGGCTGGTTTAGCCGAAGCAATGAAGGAAGTGGGACTTCCCTATCCGAAGTCTTGGGCCACAGCACGCGCATGCTATGGAACAGCCAGGACCTGCCTCGCACCTCGGTGGTCTTTGGATACTGGTACTCTCTAGCGCGCATGTATAGCAGTCGATCGTTGACGTATTTCACGGATAGGCTTCCTGCTATATCCAGCACGGCAAGAGAGTTTGCCTCGATCTTACAAGATCACTATGCTTGCGGGCTCTGGGCATCTGACCTCGCGTTAGGGCTAGCATGGACGACAGGCGTGAGAGATTTATCTTATGACAACAACTCGGCGAAAGAGCCCTCGTGGAGCTGGGCGTCGTATATCGGCAGCGTATATTGGAACCGAGGAGAGTGCAAAAGAAGCCTGGATTTTCGAGTTGTTCGGTTCTCTAAAATTCCAGCTGATCAATTCAGAGAGTCTGGGTCGATCGAAATTCACATCCGTGGCATCCTCATGCCCTTCTCATACAACTTCTACCTTCACAACGAGGAATATTCTGTCGAAATGAACGACGACGATTCAAAGAATCCAGAGTTAACGGTACTTACCGACTATTATAAAGATTTTAGGTTTGGGGACAACCCTGAGACGGAGATTCACTTGCTGCCACTTATCGTCACCTGCAATCTAAAGGTGCAAGGCCTTGCCTTAATAGAAGATGCCCAAAGACCTGGCAAGTATCTCCGCGTGGGCTTCTTCACAAGGAGAAGGATTTGGTCAGTGCCGGATAATTATCCTGAAGACCACGACATCGAAGAGGACTCCGAGTGGCCCGACGATGCGCCCGAGGATTACCAAGATCAACTGCGCAGTGCGTTTGGCGGAGGCAAGAACATTAAGGAAATTATACTGATATAGATTCTTTTCTTGTTGATCATTCCCTAATAGTTACTTTCCATATAATTGGACTGCTAAAGCGTTTCGCACCTTTCCCAGTGCTGGCGGCCCAACATGACTTGCTCCCTCTCTACCTACCATCGCCGGGCTCCGCATGTGGCTCACGAATCATAGTAAACAGTCTTATAGAGTCACCATCGTCGTCGCAAATCATTTCCTTCTGGAACTTGAAACCCCATCGTCCGTATATAGCCATGTTGGGGACGTCCTTACTTGACTCAAGATAGCACTTCATGTCTTCAGCATCCGCGTGGTCCGTAACCATTTTCATCATCTTGGCCCCGACGCCCTTGCCCTGTGCCTCGGGGAGAACGACCATGATATTGAGGAAATAGTAGCCCCTGGGGTCTGTCCAGAGTTCTTTTTGGGCTTTGGCTTGTGCCTCTTTCCATATGTAGTATCTCTGTAAGAAGACGAGGGCATTAGCATCCCCAACATTCTGCAAGAGCATGGAGAGTGTGTTACCTTGACATTCAGACCACCACGTCCATACCACATGTTGTAATTTACTTGTCCAAACCATAGACGCCACCCCTCGAGCCAGTCGTTCCACGTTGATGGAGCATCGGCCGGCTGAGGGGGCAGCCACATTGCCACACCAAGTACTTTGTCATTTCCCTCCTCTTTGGCTACGTGGAAAATGCCATTGCGCATCCCCCATCGCATGCGAAGGGCTAGTGACTGGTAATTCCTCTCCTGACTGAACTATTGATGACCAACTGTCAGTGGGAGGCTCTGGATCAGGTCTTCCAGTGCTACCTACTTTGGACTGGTCGTAGACCCACGTGCTGTACGGGTCCCCAGCAAAAGCCTGTCTATACGTCTTATTAGTTTGATTGCCTTACTTCATATCGTATTTCTCTAGGCTCACTTACTGAACTGCCTGGACCGCACCAGGAATATCTGCCTCGGTGAGGGTGGTGACGTGGATTGCCATGATGAATGATGAGTGAGGACCCGGGAGCGGCGCAAATTCTGGACGACGCGCGGTAGGATGAGACATCGGAGATCAGATTGACAGCAGTCGTCTCTATGACAAGTCGCGTGACCAAGAGAAGCGGTTGACTACTAATTATGCACAGCAAAAACTGCTTCCAAGCTAGCCCGAACGCGGGGTCGTCGCCGTTTGGCTTCGGGAAGGCCCTGCGGGGTCGAGATAAGATCGCACAGAATTGCCCTGTAAGGTTAGCGGGATGAGATGAGTGATGATAAACCCCGCCATCGGCGACAGTCCAGCGCCACCACGCGTGGCATTCACTCCTCCTGATTGCGATAACTAATTGATCGACTACATCTGATGAACTTGACATGAGTGACCATTACTGTGAATGAACTATTACTACAGTTGCGACAGCCGAGATCCGAACGCGGAGAATTGATGATCAAGACCTGAAGAGCGGCAATTGTCCAATCGCATCTAGATGCTGTCACTGCGCCAGTGCGGTGGCGCAAGGAGCCTCAACACGACGTCAATAGTAGGGATACCCTCCGTGGAGATGGACAGGTGCTTAAAGCAAAAATCGGACGAATTCAAAACCTTCATCACGTTGACAGGTTCGTATGCGGCCGCAGCTTATTCGACAGCCAGACCGCCTTTAATACTTTTAACCCCGCGGTCACTCCGAGGGGACCTCGAAAGTCAGCCGCGGCCCTCAAATGACGCTGGCAAACTTTGGCGCATTGGTGTTATTGAACATGTCAAAGGTATCTGGTATTGAGCGGCGTGTAAGTGTAGCTCAGAATCTTACAGGTGCAGATGAGGCTCCTTTTCGAGATGCGATCGTTTGCCGATCGGATGATCACACGAGAGATGAAATTACGGATGAATGTTTGCGTGCTGTCAGATGGTTGCCGGGCTGTGTTGTGTGAGAAGAGCGTATCGTCATTGTCCGATGTGCCTGTTGGTGGTGGGCGGAAACTCTGAATCCCGAATGGCCGCAGCAAGCGTCAATTAGTGCGCGGTTGAGGCGACTTGGTGCCACACTCCATGTTGCCTCTCCCGTCGTCCGAATTACGACGGTATTTCTGGAGACTCGTTCAACACGTTGCAGCGACGCGTTCTTCAGCTCAATGCAAAAGTCTATGGGGGGGAGCAGCAGCAGCATTTTATGGGCCTTTCCCCCCAATATAAAAAAAGCTGGGAATTTCAGGTTTATTGCGTGTCGATCACTGCCACGGGAGGATCGGAGCAGCCATGATGCAACCGACTCAGGGGTGCCCTTGCTCTCCCCGTCGAACTGTGGAAACTGGACAGACTGTACTGCACCTGGTAACTGGACACTCACTGCACCTGGACTGGAGTCACTGGACTGGACGTTGCCTCAGGTAAAAGAGTGGAGAGGCGGCGGCAAGTGTGAGCCCCCCTGACTTGTTGCATTGCATTGCACGGCTCACAGCATTGCTGAGGAGCACTGCGAAGTGTCCTTTTTAAGACTCGAACTGCACGTCGCAGATCCCGTTCGTCCTGTCTCATCATCCCAATTGTCACTCGTCGCGTCGTCTCAACCCCCCCCGACCGTCATCTCAACTCGCCCAAACTCTCTTTTTTTCACGGCCAGGCGATTGACTCGAATACACTCAGTCACTCACTCACGCGCATTTAATTGCACTCGCATGCCCCCGCGAGTGCACACACCCGCCCGAGCAAGACCGCTCCAGCAGACGCCGTCATCATGATCAACAACGTCTGGGACAAGTCTGCGCGGGCGCACAGGGGCCGCGAGCAGGAGACGGAGCTCCTCCCAAGGACCGAGCAGGATGGCCGCGACTGGCGCGAGGGTGACGACGAGAAGCAGCAAAAGGCCCAGGGCGCGGACTCGAGGAGGAACAGGGACAAGATCAGGTCCCTCGACGGTCTCCGCGGCATCGCCTGTCTAATCGTCTTCAACTACCACTTTTTCTGGCCATGGACGCCCTTCATCATGCTGGGAAACGGCGCATTTCCCCCGGGAGCTCCTGAGCCGTACGTTGGTTGGCACCAACTGCCCATCATCTGCTTGCTGCATCGTGGCCGCCCCATGGTCGCCATCTTCTTCGCCATCTCCGGTTTTGTGCTCTGCAGGCACATATTGAGAGCCATTCATGAACGACGTGTCGAGGCCGCCTACAAGAGCCTCGCATCGTCCGTCCTGAGGCGCGTCTTCCGTCTCTACATCCCGCCCACAATCAGCATGGCCTTGGTAGCCCTGCTGGCGCAGATGGGCGCCTTCAAGTCCGAGAACGCCATCTTCAAGGGGCCTGATTCGGCCTACATCAACGGCACCGTCACCTTTGCCCACCCTCAGCTCGGCGAGTCCTGCATCAACGGAACCGTTGCCGCCGCCGGTCCCAAGAGCGTCGCCAAATACCTCCGCCTCCAAACCCCGCTTACCCTGGGTAACCTAACCAACTTGACCGCCTCATCAGATCAGCTCTGCTTGAACAAAACGTCCCAGCTCTTCATGCCAGCCATGCTCTATAGCTTCGTCGACAGTCTCGAGGTGGACCTCAAGCCCGAGAACAAGTCAGCAAACGCCACCCTCAAGCAAGCGGAATCCACCAAGCCGCGGCCCCGCGAGGAGAAGACCGGGGGTGGACACCTGGAGAAGATCTGGGGGAAGCACAGGTCATCCACCCAGGAGCAGGCCGAGAAGGACATGGCCGACGCCGCAAAGGCCAAGAACCTCACCACCACCCACAACATCACCTGGGTCCAGATGGGCGGCTCATGGGAGGAGCACCCCATCATCCACGACAACATGACGTACGCCATCAAGAACTTTACCAGAGTCTACGCGGAGTGGGCCAACCCTTTCAACTTTGGCCACTACCACACCCGCTACGACCCTCACACCTTCACCATCCCCATGGAGCTCCGCGGCTCCATGTTCATCTACCTGTTCCTGCTCGGCACGGCGGCCATCAAGGCGAAGTGGAGGATGGGCATCGGCAGCTTCCTCTCCGTCTACAGCTTGATCTTCGGACGCTGGGACATGGCTGCCTTCATGGGTGGAATGGTGTTCTCCGAGATCGACATTCGACGTACTTCTGATACACACGACGGCTCGCTCGGGTACCCCGGCAAGAGTGACCCCCGAGCCCGCCGAGCAACCCTTCTGCAGAGAATTATCTCCGCAACGGCGACCCGTTGGATCACCATGTTCGTGGCACTCTACTTCCTCTCCTACCCCGACGCTTCGGCCGAATGGACCCCAGGCTTCGTGCTTCTTTCCTCACTCGTGCCTCGCTACTACATCCCCCTGTCCGGCTGGATGTTCTACCAGTCGATGGGAGCAATCCTCCTGCTCCCGTGCATTCTTCGCAGCCCCGTCCTCGTCCGCCTCCTGGAGGGACAGGTGGCGCAGTACCTCGGCAGGATCAGCTTCTCGCTGTACCTCGTCCACGGCCCCGTGCTTCACAGCCTGGGCTTCTGGCTCATGCCGAGGCTCTTCGAGAATTTTGGCCGCGCACAGGGCTACGTCCTTGGCTGGACCATCCTGATGAGTGTAACATTATACTTGACGAACTTATGGAACAAGAAAATTGACGGCTGGAGCACAACCGTCGGCAGAAGGGTAGAGAAGGCGCTGATCGACTCGGCGTAGGCGTTGAAAACTGTCAGGGGCATTGTCGCTCTAGATAGAAATTGATTTGGCGTTTCGGATTCAATGTTTGGTTCTTTGACTGCCTGTGAGTGAAAGTGAATGTTCCTACTCGTTCGAGTAGACGATTTGGCTTGAGGTGGGCGTCGCGGAGACACATCCAGCTCGTGTTAGTGATGTATTTCGAGCCTGGGGACTCATCGCCGGGACCAATGATTGGCTGTTATATTGAACTTGTGAAATTAGTAGAATATCCACTTAGAATGTACATGAAGTCTCGAGTCTCTATCCTTCAACAATATGTAGCCCTTCCAAGACGGCGTCAACAGCTCACCCATTCCCTCTCAGGCCGTCTAGACATTCGCAGAGTTTCCCAGCTGACGGGATAGCAAAATCCAGTCCCCGCACGACGTAGCATTAGAAATAAGCCGCGTCTTCAGGTCCACGCGGAGAATATCGTTGCCGGTGAACGAGACTGGCGTTCCTGCCGGCACGGTACTAAAACCAAAGTCAGATCGCCTCCATCCACAGAAATCAAGCCCAGTCAAAACATACGAATTGTAGCCCGTGGTAACGGCGGTATACTGCCAATTATACGCAAGCTGGTCGCACGAATGCAGCAGGAACGTCGGCGTCTGCGTGCTGTTCGTCGTGGTCGCGTTCTGTGCCGCGATGATGGCGTCCCAGAGCTGGTCAATGTTCAACGTCGGGGGCCCGAAGGTGTCGTCGTAGCTCGTGACGTTTTCTGCGACGACGGCGGCGAGGTCGGCCTTGGTGGAGGTGAGCGGGGTGTCGAAGATGGACAGCCAGCGGCGGGCGATGGACCAGGCCTCGTCTTCGCAGAGGCAGGAGAGTTGGACTTTTGAGTGGGAGGAGGGGAGGGACGGGGAGGTTGTTGTTGTTGTCATTGTCCTGCCGTGCGCTGTTGCTGCGAGGGCGGCGAGGGGTAGTGAGAGGAGGGTCGATGGACGCATTTTGGGTGAGGAAGATGGTGAGGAGAGGGGGATGTGATTCAGGGTTTCTTGATGCCAAGTGAGTGATGGGGCCTATTTGAATGAACGGATGCTTTATTTGCTAAACTGGTTGTCGTCCGATACGAGGTTCTCCAATCGCTTATATGGCGCACTTTTCAGAATGTATTTGAATGCAGACTGCTGTGAGGGACAACGCGGCAGAGCATGCGGATGAGTGGAACGGTGGCTGGCCTGGCGACGTACTTGACGTGGGAGTCGTGAGGAATGTGGCGTCTCTGCATGTATGGCACTGGAGGCGGCACTCTTTTCAGCACGCCACGATAGCATCCACAAATGAACATCGAATCATTCTGAATCACTCTGGATTTGTGCGGGAACTAAGAGGAGTCTCGAGAAAATATCAACCGTTCCGAACGGATTGCGTTGTCTGGTAAGAAGCATGCGTTTGTGCGGCCTAACTCATACCTGCGCAAACACAGCCCTGGAACAGATGGTTTTATTGATGCTGCGCTAATTAGAAGTCTTCCCCACATATGACCGTCTGACTTGGTGTTCTAGTGCTCTCCTGATTTGACAATGCATACACACAAGTAGCTTTCTTGCCACTATTATGTAGTCAAAGTCATAAAGGCAGCTGAATATTAGGGCACGCATGATCTATCTAGTCTGGGCCTGGAGATTGCTGAACAAGTACTCAGAACTAGGCTTATGACCTAGGAATTCTTCCAGCATCTCCATCTCGTCACGACTTCCGCCAAATTCGAGTATCCCGCGGCGGTACTTTTCCCACCGGTCCTGGCTGCGAGGATTTTCCTCAAAGTTGCGGTGAAAAATGTCTGCAGCGAATACTGCCGCACTATTTGGTGCCAACATTAGCTCTCTGGGAAGTCATTCTTGTATCGACAAACTTACCATAGATATGAGTAGTACCCTGCGTCCATTCCGGAAACCATATGATGAAAGTTAGATTGAGGATGTCCTCTGTCTTCAGCGTCGGGGTTTGGGAGCAGTCGGAGTCTCTCCATCGAGTCGGTGAATGTTCTCGCAATATCCAAATCCAAACATTCTTCGTGGGTAGCCGGGCTGTGAACAGCCATGTCGAAGCGAGCAAAGGCACTGTCAAGTTTCAGATTAGTACCCAGCAAAGCGAAGAGCAATATGACTTACAGCTGACGCAAAAGCCAAAGCGCCCTATTCACGTTTCTACTTCTGACAAGAGGCCCTAGAAGTTCATCAGGTATCTTCTCAGGCGGATCTGGCTGGCCCGGATTCTTTCGGCGCCAATCATTCAAAAGCTCAGGGTTTAATCTGGTGTAATGGCAGCTCATATGCCTGAGCTCGTCTGCCATCCAACACCAGTTCTCCAACATGACACTGGGGACCTCAAAGAAGTCAGGCGGCATGCGGTGTCCATGGACCATAACAGTGTGCGTCCTCGACACAAGATCGTGCATGCCGTGGCCCAGCTCATGGAACAGAGACACAATTTCGCTATGCTTGAGTAAAGCGCAACCGGTCGTGGTTGGACGAGGGAAGGCGCACATCAAGATCGTGGCCGGATAGACCCTTGTGCCGTCTGCTCTGAGATACCCACACTGAAGATTGACGTTCTGCGAGCCCTGGTGCTTGTTGGGTCTGATGAGTAGATCTGTGTACAAGTAGCCGACAAACTCGTCTTTGGAGGCAGCTCTGTCGTCCCAGACTGCCCATACCTGGACATCGTCATGCCAGACAGTATGCTGCTTCTGATCGGCCGTCAAGGAAACAAACCGCAGCTGCAGGCAAGAGGCGAATAGATCCAGCATTGCTGAGACGGAGTAGTCTAGTGGGAAGTACTCAGATATCTGGCCGTGCTTGACATCAACCTGCTCCTGCAGCAGGCGATTATAGTAATCATAATCCCAGGGTGGCATCGAGTCGTTGTCTTGCGGGAAATCCTTCTCTCGTATTTCCAAGAGTACCTTCATCTCTTCTCTTCCTTTTCGCAGGAGGACGTCTTCGAGATCATCGAGAAAACTGTTCACCCATGCTGTGGTCTTGGCAACGCGAGCCTCCAATCGAAACGCCGCGTGATTCTCATATCCCAGTAGTCGAGCATTCTCATCTCGCAAATCGATGACCTGCTTGAAGAGGTCGACGTTCTCCGGTACCTTCCGTTCATTCGCGACGTAAACTTTCTTTCGGGTTGACGATGTTGTAGCGTACTGCAAAACGGCGTTTACGTCTGCTCTCGTAAAACGTACAAACGCCTTATCCTTGGTGCTGGCCTCCGTGGAATGTTGTCTACTCAAGAAGCGAGCGAGGTCCGCCGCAGGCACACCTTCAAGTTCGTCCAGGGAAAGCCACATGCCACCATCGTCATTTCGATAGTTGCGGTTGTACTGCTGTCTCAGCTCATCGATTTGGTTTCTCCTGTTCAAGTAAACTGTCACCTGATCTTGGTCAAGCCGCCCATGGCCACCTCTCGTGAACTGCTGGATGTTGCTTCTGAGGAACTTGGCGTCTTCAAAGTGGACCTTTTCAGCCTTCTCCTGAACAGCCTGGAGTAGATGATAAAAGTCCTTTCTCGCTACCCTCTCAGAGTCCCACTGTCGCAACAGTCCAATGGCTGCGTCCGATGCCTCGCGAGCTAGTTGATCTGGCGAGGCGTAGCGTAGCATTGCTATGACAGCGATTCGACCTTGAGTCTCATTGTCTACCCTGATCAATGGCCGAATGGCAGCGTCAAAGGTTGCTGAGGCAGCGTCAATAGTCGCGGCCACATTATTCCAGTTGTCGGATTGCTCTTTGATGACCTGCTTAATGATTGGCATGACATCTTTTGCCGCTATCAGGTGAGGCGGCTCCTGAGGCGGGACCATGTTTGTCGTCGTCATTCTGGCCGCTGTCATAGTAGCACACACCGAAGTGCGTGTTGTTTTGTGATAACTATGTTGAGGAAGTTTCAAGCCCACCCCAGGGTCACGGTAAGGGAAAAGCAGGAAGAGCACCTCGGCCAGTGTTCAATCCGGTAGCTTCGCAATGTACGTATTCAGGGGATGTTGTAATAATTATAAGCATGATTCTCTGTCACGAGATTCCAATCTGGTAGGTATAGCTAGTGGTTTTGAAATATGCAGTAAGAAGAGGGGGACTCGATCCTATCGATCAGGGCTGAAGCCTGATTGGGTGCATGTGCCGCGCATCCGCGCATCTCAAGTCACAAGACTCGATGTAACAGTGGGCCTCAGTCGCTTTTCTTACTTCCTGCCTCATGTGGGAATACTTTCATGCGCGCGTGACGGCTACTTCGAGGGTGAATAATCGATATTGAGCGATACAAATATCTCCCCCTGACGAGGAGCGCTGCCGAGTGCAACGCTTACCAATAGGCAGGCATCTCGCAATCTTAGGCTACGGAAAGCATCCGAGCCCCAAAGTCTACCGAGTATCTCATCATCTGCCGTGATACACGAGGCGAAAGAAAGACTGTTGGAAATTGATCTTCATCGTATCATCCTTCATGACTGCTCACACTAACCCGCAACTCCCACGTCGACATCTTTCTCCCTAGAGACCCTTAGACCTTGCCACATCCTCCATGATTCTGTTTACATCAAAGTCCGCATTCTTAAAGTCATTCTCGATGATGTCCTCCACCCACTTGCCTCTTGGCGTGAAGACAGCCTCAAATGGCGAGGGTCCAATGACGATGCCCACTGGTACGGCGTTCCTGTCATCAATGACCTTCCTCTTCTTCGTCTCTGGGTCAATGGGCGCTTCCATCTCATACGCCCACAGCAGACGAGTCACCATGATCCATAAGATTTCCTTCGCGACATGCCTTCCAGGACAGACACGTCGCCCATTCCCAAAGCCTATGATCGGAAGATCATTCCTCTCCAACCACCGCTCTGGTCTGAACTCCTCTGCATCCGCGCCAAAGGCAGCTTTGTCTCTGGCGAGGGAGTATTGAGAGGTGACAATGATAGTGCCTTTGGGGATCCTGTATCCCATGTATTCGTCCTCCTCCACGGAGAGGTGGTCGACTCCAGAGGGTATCACGGGGCGGTAACGCATCACCTCGTCAATGATGGCGTCAATGTAAGGCATCCGCGACCGATCATCGTGTGTGGGCAGACGATCACGTCCGACAACTTCGTCCAGCACTTGCTGGGCCTTGTGCATCACTCGAGGGTAATTGATCATCATCACCAGGAACCAAGTGATGAAGGTCGGGCTGGTGTCACCATTGGCAAGGAACAGCGTCCCGATAACCCAGCTGATCTCCGTGTCGCTCAGCTCCATGTTCAAGCGCTTTGCACTGTCGGCTACCTGCTTCGCGACATTGTAGCCGGGCTGGTTCACTGCGTTGCGCAAGTTGCGAAGGTGGTAGGCCTCCTCTTCCTTGAACATGGATTCGGCACGCAGCTTCCAAGGAGAGAGTGCATAGGGAATGGACTTCAGCCAAGGGAAAATGTCGACAAGTGGTGGGTTCTGAAGGGCCTGAAGTGTCGGGCAGGTGAGGAGGAAGTCCATCTTGCCAGCAGTAGTAGGATCTTCTTTGACGAGACGGTCTCCGTAAAGAATGACATGGAGACTTCCAACATTGGCTCGCTGGAAGTACCATCGTGGGTTAAAAGGACGCGAACCGTGAATGTTGTTGGGTGTCAGAGTCTGATCTCCTTCAGTTCCTGGCTGCGCCCTGGACTCTGTGAGGATGTCGTGGAGGAGCTGAAGAGACTCAAGACGCAGGACTGGGTCGTATAGCGCAGCAGAACGTGGGTTCAGCCCTGCTACATTCAACCTCTGGTGAAGACGCATCTGCGCATCGTACTGGCGGAAGATGAGGTTGTAGCCCTTGGACACCAAGTCGCCAGCCATGACGCTCAGATCACGTCCGGAATACTTGGCTGCTCTTTTGTTAAGAAGCTCATGTGTTGCTTCCACAGTTGTCAAGACAACCGTGGGCCTCCCCAGAATATTGAGATAGACCAAGGGGCCATAGTTGAATTTCCAAAGGTACTCTGTGAGCCATCTTCGGCTGTCTGGATACTTGAGGAGGTTCCCGATCACGGGCCATCCGGGGGGGCCAGGGGGTAGCGGGAGCTTAGAGCCCTTGGAGCGTGAATGATGGGCATAGAACAAGCAGGCAACCAAGAAAGAAGCGGCCAGAAAGACTTGCTGAGCAGCGATTGATGCCAACAGACTTTCTTTGCGGTCCAGCTCATCGCTGACAACCGTGATATTGAGTGTCGTTGAGTTCATGTTGGTTATGTGGTTGGGGCAGGGGAAGAATATCAGTCTGTGTTGATGAGACAATCCCAGGCTGCGATGCGCTCTCCATCAGACGCACGCGGTATGTTTTAAAACACCAGAAACATCACTTACGAAAGCCCTTGACGGAAGGCGTCACAAACAGTGCAATCAATATCTGGCAGTGTATCCATGGCTCCTCGTTTGTGGAGAAGCATAAATCCTGCCGAGCGGCCCGCTGGAGCAGTGAGCTGCGATGCATGTCAGACGTGAGAGACAATGCATGCTTGTCTCATCCAATAGGACAACCGGCAGCTGTGTTACGCAAAGGTCTTGGCTCACAGTCCGACGTAGCTATCAGACCAGCATTTTAATTAGACAACTCCTCATTCGCCGCTCTGAAAAGATACGCGCTGCATGCCAATTATCACATTGTCGGGTGCGGCCTGATGCTTCTCGTTGCATCGCGCGTCTGCAACTTGCGTATTCATCATTGAGCGTGAGAAAAAGGGTTGCGACCGCAACCGTGTACCGCATATTGCCAGACAGGGAATCCAACGCGGCAACTAAGCACATATGCACAGCCCGTAATGCCAGAGGATCTGCGAGTATCCTTCCTAATATCAAGCAATCTCAGTAATATCCCCTCCGGCCACGACATCGAAGAAGGCATCAGCAAGATAGCCCCCACGCGATGTCGGCTTTCCGTACTTATCCGTCGCCATGCCGGCAATGGAGGGGGCGGCAACGTCCCGCATGTAGCCCGCAATCCCTTCCTTCTTGAACTTCTCGGCGAACTGCTTGGCGTGCAGACTGAGGCCCTGGGTTGCCCAGATTGGCTGTACCTGCCATACAATGCCCATCTTGGCAATATCGGCCGGGAACGTCTCAACCTCCTGCGGTGAGTATCCTCCCTTGCTGAAATCATAGGCACCCGTGTATCCGAAGGCAAAGAGACGGTTCGGGTACGCCTCGCGGAGGGCCGCGTGGAACTCGTGCATGTCTTTCTTGTCTGGGAACAGGGTTAGCGTTTATTCGCCAGTCAAGTGAGGGGGTTTGCGGGAGGATGCACTTGGTTTGTCTAATAAGAATGTCAGCCTCCAACGCATGTGCTTTGTGATGTTTCAACCAAACGCACCTTGACGACTCCACGTCACATCACCGAGAGGTGCGGCGAGAATGCATCGGTCGATGACAGCTTTGGTGGACCATTGCCACATGTACTGGCCCAAAGGCGTCCTTGGAAGTTCCCAGTCGAATGTAATATCCTGACCGACGATGCGCTTGGCCGCAGCTCGCCGGTCCTGCAATGCAATGGTCTTGTCGACGACCTCTGTCATGTAGGCCTCGTATTGTTCTTTGGTTGCCACAGACTTGACAGCTTCATCGAAGGTCATGAGGCCGGCAGAAGCCTTCCACTCGGACTTGACGGTAAGATAATCCTTTCCTGATCCCTTACCCTCCTCGATTGCTTGGATGAAGGAGCTAACCGGCTTGGTTGCGCCAAGCACATAAGGGTGGTCTCGGGGGTCAATCACACTTGTCAAGGGGTAAGCATACGTGGCGAAGGACACGAGAGACAACAAAAACGGAGGTTGAAGTCACGGCGTGGGAGAGAAAGGGGAGGGTTGTATCTCACCTCGTGATGAACTCGGCATGGTCGCTATCACAGCGACAGAGAAGCATGGTGTCCGCACTATGCAATGTGATTAGAGCGCGTCCATCTTGTGATTGCTATGCCATACTCACCCCATGATGTCGAAGGTCATTCTCACGGTGGTCAGCCTGGACAAGTAGTCCGACGTGGGCACAATGGTTCGCCCTTCACCATTGGTAAACTTCTTGAGACCCATTGCTAGATCATCGATGTGGATCATCGCGACACCGGCCTCTACAAAGCTTCTTGTCAGCTTCATGCATCCAGTCAATGTGCCGAATCCCATATCAGCGTCTGCGACAATGGGCAGCATGTAGTCGATGCACTCAAGCGCTTCGCGGTCGGCTTCGCTGTACCGCATTCTGAGCTGTGTCTGTCGCTGGTCGTGGAAGAGCTGGGTATTGAAGATTCGCTTCACGACAGATGGTACGAGGTCGGCAGGGTAGTCGGCATGGTCTTCACCGGGCCAGGTAGCTTGAGATAGCCCGCAAAGCGCGCCGGAGACATACACAGTTTGCACTTCTCAGCGTTAGCGGACTGGATAAGCACGCCATCAAAGTTATTGTGGTCATCATTCGTACTTGTCTTTGCCATCTCCTTGGCAATTAGGGGTTCAGTTGTTCCGAATGTTAGTTCGTATGTGCCATTGTCGTTGTGCTCATTCAGGATGCGCCAAAGCTTCCTTCCCTGAACACTGGAGGGATAGTCGATCTTAAATCCAACATTCCTCAAAGCGGCGATAGATTTGGCCGTGTACGGTCTGTTACAAGTTAGACGTAACAAGTACTAGTATCCCACTCCATCACTATGTCACTGTGATCAATAATGCTAGTGAGCCTGGTCATAGCAAAAAGGAATTTGATAGATGGATGGTTTAGGCAGAAAGTAAGATTCGTGTTGGGGTTTTGAAAGGAAAGATACAAACCTCTTGATGTGTTTTTGCCTATCGGTCTCCCACCACGCCTCAATCTCCTTTACCTCCGCCGCGAAGGCGTCGCTCTCAGCTTTAGCGTCAGGCCACTTCAGAGACATCTTTCACAGAATTTGATGGAGTTTATGATGCGATACAGAGCAATCGAGAACAATGTCCATCAAGAATCTGGTTTGTTCACTACGTTGTGTTGTGCGGGGGCAACGGCCCTTTTGGCCATCATCTCGCGACTACACTGATCAACAAGCCATTCGGCCTACCTTACCCGACGTCGGACACAAACAAATCATCCCATCACCCCCTCATTATTTCCTATCAATGCTGAGTCTCAACCACGCCATTCATGTGCATCCTGTTAGTGATAGGCGATAGGCATGGTCAGTCCATCGGTCGGGCGTCGGGATCCTGTCGGAGTGCACCCCTAGCGCCCGACGATGTTGCAGGGGTCCCCGGCCACCATCGGGGAACGTCTCCCGATAAGAAACTCCCGGCAACGAAGGGGAGGGGCCGGGAAACTCAGTCCACAGCCGTGTAAGCCGTGTTGTCCGACCATCATATCCAGCAGACAATCGCAGGATCACCTCAATGTCCTCCCGAAGTTTCCAAACACTCATCTAGGTAGTTCTGCCAAACTTTCACATCGAACAACATGGGCAGTAACATCGCCAGCGACGCCGTCAAACCGACATCTCTCATCAATCTCCAGCTGGGATGGCCGTCGCCCCGTCTCTTTGCCGCAAGCGGTCTCCTCGAAGGCGCCAGTCAGGTCCTCTCTTCGGACACTGAGACAGCCGCCGCGCTCGTTTACGGCCCTCACGTCGGACATCCCCCTCTCCGCAAGAGCGTGGCAGAATGGCTCTCCTCGGTCTACGGGACGCCAGCTGATTCCGAAAGAATAAGCATCAGCAACGGCGCCTCGGGGAACTTGGCCAACGTCCTGTTGAAATTCACCGACCCGCTCTACACGCGCAAGATTTTCATGGTTGAGCCGACATACTTCCTCGCGTGTCCCATCTTTGAGGACAACGGATTCCAGGGCAAGCTCCAAGGCGTTCCTGAGGACAACGAGGAGGGTCTCGACATTGCTTTCCTTCGACGCGAGCTAGAGGCTGCAGAGGCACAAACATCGGAAAAGGCCAAGACATCTGGACAACCAGACGCCCCGACGATCAAGACTGGAAAGACGTATCCGAAAATCTACAAATACGTCATCTACCTCGTCCCGACTTTCTCCAACCCCAGTGCAAAGACTCTTTCTCTGCAGATGCGGAAGGATCTTGTCAGCCTTGCTCGCGATTATGACGCTCTTATAATTTCAGACGACGTCTACGACTTCCTCCGCTGGCCGGAAGATCCCTCTGCTGCCGCAGACGCTGTAGCCACTGTGCCTCCTCGCCTTGTCGATGTCGACCGAGAGATGCCTGGATACAGCCAATTTGGTAACACAGTCAGCAACGGCTCGTTTTCCAAAGTCATTGGACCAGGTGTTCGAGTCGGATGGGCGGAGAGCACGCCAGCCTTTGCTAAGGAGCTGGGAGAGGTGTAAGTTACGGGTGCTATTCCTCCTATTCTCATTTAACATTTGACTAATTTGATACAATCAGCGGCTCTTCCAGCTCGGGTGGTGCACCTTCACACCTCATCTCTACCTTTGTCGACAAGATGCTCCGAAACGGTCAGCTTCAGTCCCACATTAAGGACACGCTCGTTCCCACGTACCGAGAGAGATACTACGCGCTCATGTCAGCCATCGAAAATGTTTTAGTTCCTCACGGAGTTCGTGTTGAAGTGAACAGGCCCAAAGGCGCAGGCTCACCGACGGCGGGGGGATTCTTCACGTACCTCAGGCTACCGGACGACCTTCCCGTCGCCAAGAACGTGGCCGCGATTGCGCTGAAGGATCAGCTGTTGCGCGTGGCTTTCGGTCATATGTTCACCGTCACTGGAGACGAGAGCAGCGTGTCTCGGGCGGAGGCAGAAGATGGGTTTGCCCGATGTATCAGACTTTGCTGGGCGTGGCATGAAGTTGCGGAAATCAAAGAGGGAATTGACAGACTGGTTGCTACGATTGCTGACGTTAGAGAAAGGACCAAGAAGGGAGAAGACTTGAGTACCCCTGTAACTATTGGAATCAGGTAGCCAAATTGAACATCGCGAATTGGAATGTCATAAGTTGATCGTAGTCGAAGTCCTGCGTGGGTCTGTTTCCCCTAAAGTGAACCGAGTGTTCAGTTTTGGTGGTAGATTTCAATCCGGAAAAGAGTCCGTCTTGATTTAGTCAAGGCTATGGCAGATTTTGGAAGCAAAGCATCACGCTATGAAGGAAAATGGAACTACGGCGCATATTGAACATTCTCTCATTGATATCTAAACTCCCCCGACAGTATGTAAATCCCTCTGATATCCCTAATGGTTGATCTACAGTATTTGAAACAAGCATCAACCCTAACCCGGACTCATTGTCCAGCCTCAAATAATGGTAGCAGAGTTGCGAACAGGCTCCACAGCGCCCACCAACTTATTCTCAATCTCCTTCTCTTGAGCATCCACAGGATCCGTGACCTCAGCCTCGGAAGCCGGCTGGTTCGCAACTGCCGCAGCCTCTTGCTGGAGCTGACGTTTGTGCAAAAAGTCCGCGACAACTACCAAACGCTCGTTAGCACTCCTCGTTGTTTTCTTATACGACGTAGGTTTGACTTACGGACGAGTACCACCGCAGCAAGCGCAAAGGATAGAATCGAAGGGAACCCTCGCTCGAACTTGGGAGCCATGGTCTGGGGGAAGATGAGAATCGGCAGAAAAGAGTCTGTTCGTCACCCGTCAGTCGCAAAGTCTATAATGGGATCACAGGTAGCTTACTGGTTGCGTAGAACAATCCGTTCATGCTGGAGATCGTCAAGGCTCTCTCCTCGGCGTTGCCGTTGTTGACCTCGTTGGCCCAGGTCTGCTCCCAGTCAGCTGGAACGATCACTCCGTAGATTCAAGAGGTTACTCACCCAGGTCACGGCAGTCACATAACCGCAAGCAACCAAGAAGAAGCCCGCAACACGAGCGCCGTCGGAGGCGGGGTAGGCGGTGAGGATGGAAGAGCCGACGACGGTGGTGCCGAGCTGTGAGGTCTTGTCAGTGGCTTCTCTCTGATGGAAGAGAGAGGGATATTTACCAATGGGCCAACCATCCACATAGGTCGGTTCCCTGTCAGATCCGACATGAAGCCCCACGAAAAGTCGGTCACCATCGTGACGAGATTGGCGCAGGCGGGGATGACGTTGCGCTGGGTGACGCTGTAGCCGTTCTCGCCTATGAACCGTTAGCTTGACCCCTTGTCTGCCCTCCGAATACAAGACATACGCAAGTAGATGGCGAAATAGTTATTCGCCTGGCATGAGTTTCCATACTACCAGCAACAGTCAGCAACCCCCCAGCCCATCACACGCATCATCCACAACAGGGGAGAGACTCACAAAGATATACATCAGACACAGCACCCACCACCTCCAGTTCCCAAACATGCGCTTGACGAGCTTCAGGTCCATGACGCCCGTGATCTCAACGCGGCCGAGCTTCGCGGAGCGCTGCATCGCGAGCTGCTTGTCCTCCTCGGTGATGTACCACGCCGTCGTGTTGTGCGGGTAGTCCGGCAGCAGGAACCACACGGACAGCGCGATCGGCAGGCTCATGCACCCGCAGATGATGTACATCCAGCGCCAGCCCGCCATGCCGAGGTGCCCGTCGAGGCCCTTGTGGATGCCCGCTTGGAGGAAGCCCGAGGTCGCTTGGCCGAAGAAGCCGGTGACGTGCCAGACGGCGACGCGCCTTTGGGTAAGGTAGAGTCAGTATATTGTTTGGAGGTAGGGGGTAGGGGACGCACTTTGCGAGTTCTGTCTTGGTGTACCACGATCCGAGCAGGAAGATTATGATGGGCGAGAAGGGGCTTTCGAAGAGGCCGACCATGAAGCGGAAGGCGTACATTTGGTTGCTTGTTTGGGCTGCAGCCTGAGCGAAGCTGATCATTCTGAGTTAGCCATCTCTTCATACAACAGCATGCTGAAGATGGAATCTTACGTGAATGCTGTCCAGCCGAGCTCGCAGACCACGAGGCAGATACGGGGACGGACTTTGAGGGCGATCATGTTTGCTGGGATTTGCATAATAGCAAAGGCGATGGTGTAGCACACTTCAGAACACAACTCCGTTAGACGAATTCATCTCCGTCGACGACTTGAAACACTTACTTAGCATGTATGTGTACTCGTTCCCCATGATGTTCAAATCCTCCTTCATACCGCTGACATCTACCGCTTTTTGTCAGCACACTATCCACTATCAATCTCATCTTCCAAAGGGGCTACTCACATGCGTTGGTGATGTTGCTCTGGTCAATGTATTTCATCCACTATCAAACTTGTCAGCAACTCCAAGAAGGTCACGACGAAGGGGGGAACTCACCCATCCCAACGTCGCACAGATGAGAATCCCAAAATCCAACTTCCTTACCAGAGCCCTCTCTTGCGGGCTCTTCAGATGCTGGTCCGCATCCCAGAGATGATACAAAATCTTCTTCCCAAAGGAGACGTTGTGAGCCTCGTGCGCCCCGACACCGACGTCAGAAGCAGCGGGAGACATGGCCGAGTTGACCTCGTGGCTCTTCTTGCCGTCCATCGCTGAGTCGCGTTGCGTGCGAACTGAACAACGAAAGTCTCCAGGAAAATTTCCGCAAATCGAGATGGTAGGAAACCGGTGGGAGTTTCGACACCGAGACACACCTTGGACAACAACTCTTATTCCATAATGTCAGTTTTATGATCCCCCCAAACGATCACGGGTTATGATAACCAGCCACCACGCACCCCCTGGCCTACCATGCGGCATCTCCCATCCAACTGCATGTTATCAACAGTATCAGCAGATCAAAAGTGCAAGCCAAGACCTCAACAGCGCCAGTGGATCCCCTCAATCTTTCGGCATCCTGCCCGAAGATAAGCTGCATCGAACACACACATTGCGCCCCTCTTGTCGGGCGTCGTCCGACGCATTCCCCTTTCTTTCTCCCCCCCGATCGCTTTCCCCGCATTCTTATCATTCTATACCAACCCCCGGTCCCCGGATAAGCACCCCCGTCGGCCGGGGCGGCCGGCGTCCAGCGGCCGACGTCGGGGTACGAAGGAACGCGTTTGTCGTCTCTAAAACAGCTACAGCAACGACGTCAGCCAACTCTCCGTCCTACTCACATTGTGCGTTTGCGCATTCCATCTCCCACCAGCACGTCCTCAGAACACTACTCATCACACCTACCGCCAAAAATGTCCTCCTCAGTGCCCCCCGAACAGCTCGCCCTGGCCCGCGAGACGGTCCGCCCGAACCTCGTCAAGAGCCTCATGCGCCAGAACCGCCTCGCGCACTCCTTCGGCCTGCGCGTCGCCTTCTCCACCGAAATGCCCCTCGTCGCCAAGCGCGCGGGGTACTCTGCCGTGCTGATGAACCTCGAGCACATGGCCATGAGCATGGAGACGATGAAGGACATTGCCGTGTCGTGCCTGAACGTGGGGTGAGCAGCATGATAGATTGTGGATGGGTACGACCGAAATGAAACGTTTAGTTTGACTGACGATCGCTCTTCTGCAGAATTACACCTACAGTAGTCGTCCCAACATGCTCCCAAGAATGGATCTCCCGCTGCCTCGACTCCGGCGCGCAGGCCGTCATCGTCCCGCACGTCAACACCGTGGAGCAGGCAAAGATGTGCGTTGACGCATCCAAGTTCCCTCCCCTCGTGAGTTGCTTTCCATCCTCTGCAACACCCTCCACCTCACTTCAAAAGCTTACACGAAACTTCCGTCGTTAGGGCCACCGCTCAGTCACAATGGTCACCGCAATGACTCAGTACACCACGCAACTATCCTACGCGGCCATCGCCGAAGTTGTCAACGACGAGGTGCTCATCATGCCCATGATTGAGACGAAAGAGGGGGTGGAGAATGTAGAGTACGTGTACATCCGCTTCTCTAGAAGAACCATTCCCGCGCGACTCCTTGCTGAAACTGTCTCTAGGGCCATCGCCGCGGTACCCGGCATCGACGCGCTCTTCATCGGATGCGCAGACCTCTGCATGGAGTATGTCCTCATCCGATCGTTTACACAAGGCTCGACTGACGGTGATTAGGCTGGGCATTCCCGGACAATACGATTCGGAGCTGTTCCACTCCACCGTGGCCAAGATCGCAGGCGCAGCCGAGAAGGCGAGCGTAGACGGACGCAAGGTATTTGTCGGACTGGGAGGGTTGGAGCCGAGGCCAGATCTGCTTGAAGAGTTTGCGAAGAGACATGCTCCTATTCGGTAGGCAGAAATTTTCACATAAACCTTTGATTGATACTGACACACCATCGACAGATTCGCCATGGCGGGCCGCGACTTGGCTCTGCTTCTGGCTGGTATGTCAAAACAAGCAGCGTCAATGAACGAGATTTCAACAAGACTCCAGTGAAACCTTTAGCCCAAAAATATGAAGAAAAAAAGACATAATAATTTGTACCACACTAAGCACTAATACTCCGTCCCAACGCCGTGCCAAGCAGTCTTGCCACAAAAAACACGTTAACTCCGTGCAATATCCCTCGCTCGCAATGCTAAAGTCTTACACGCGAGATAAGAGAAAGAAAAAAAAAATTGGGCTCGTCATGCGGTTGATTGAATTGGTGGTGTAGATTAGCCTAGGCTTTAGTCGCCCTCCCAAACGTTCGTCACATTTCTCAGCGACGACGGCTCGATGCGGCCGGCGGCGGTGCGGGTTCGGCCACGGGGTTCGACTGTGGTGCCGTACTGGGGGCTCAGATCGCGGTATGTCACGGGCACGTCGGACTCGTCGCCACTGTCATTCGGAGCCTCGGCGGCAGCGGCGGCGGCAGCGGCTGATGTGAGGAGGGGTCGGGTGCGCTCACGCTCCTCGATGGGGAGGTCCGAGAGGTGTCGCCAGCCCTGTGCCCACCACGCGTGCCTCCAGTTGCTGGCGCTTTGTGTGTAGAGCATGGTGAGAATCTGATGACAGGTGGTCAGCCGTCAATATCCAAATACACATGATGAGGCAAACGCACCTGCAAGACACCGACAACTAACACGATGCCCAGGTCGATGCTCGAGTTCCTAATCGTTGCCTCGCGCCATGGTCCCATGCACGGGGTGTCACGCCCGTATCTCTGGGCGCATTGCACGTCTGCCCGGAATGGCCAGGCACGGTCCTTGACGCTGTTCAGACCGCAGCAGTCCAAGCTGTCCTGGATGCGTCGAATGGCAGACTCGTCCTTGCCAGCAAACATGTGCTGCCAGGTGGTCGACAGTCCGCAGTTCAGGTCGGCACCGGGAAGGGAGGACTGAAGGAAGAGGACGGCGATGGCGGTGGTCAAGACGCCCTGCAAACTCTGCAAGATCGTCGGCAGCAGCTGCTCGGTGCGTGCGAGCGACTGGCTGGCGTTGAAGAGAAGGCGAGGACGGTAGAAGGCGTTGACGGCGCCAATAATGGGGAGGATGATGGGAAGAAAGCTCAAAAACGGCGCGGTCGGGAGGGAGAGTCTTGAGCTCGAGACGTGAGTGACGCTGCGCGATGGTCAGTAAGATTGATACCGAACGGTGCTGTTGATCTGTCGAGGAGAAGGACTTACATGGCCGTCACAAGAAGGGCGACGCAGATCTGATAATCCCAGTCAGGTTAGCGAACGCAATGGGGAATGGAACGCTGCAATGCCGCCTGAAGTCCGTGGGCTGCTCACCAAAAGGTACACAATCCCCGGGTTGACCATCTTGGCGTCCAGTCTCTGCCACAACTGCACCGGATATCTCAAGTCGACAAGACGAAGTTGAACGGGCGATGCCAAAACGTGGGAAGGCGTGGTGGCTCACATGTAAATACCCTGGAGAATCAGCGTAGCTTGGAGGAAAAAGAAGTGGAGGACGGGAGAAGAAGGGTGTGGCGTTGGTCGTCGGGTCTCCAGGCGCCGATCTCTGCGACGAGAGGGGAAAGCTAACCTGTGGCCCCCAAATCGGACACCTTTTAGCGGCAGTAGGCAGCGAGCCCGCCCCCAGTTAATTAGGTCGACGCAGAAGGAACTTGGGAAGACGCCGCAGCTCCAGACGTCATGGGCAACCCTTCCGAAGCTCCCTCAGAAGCTCCCTCAGAAGCTTATTCCCTCACATTTGAGCACGCAATAGGCCAGCAGGGTCTTGGGACACCTGGGGAGTCATCGTTGGGCACACTACTGCCGGAGGCCCGCGTAGGCGCGGGACGGGGGTTCTTTGGTGGAATGCTGCTGGACCCCGCATGCTGTGCGACCGCACTGGACTGAGACGAGGAGAGGACACCGTGGGAGGTGGGAGGCGAAGGCGATGTTGCTCATCCCGTGGCCCTTTGCGCTGTCGATCACGATGCGATTTGCACCTCCTCGCCTCTCGTCCCCGGTCGCATGTGTGTTGTCTTGATGATTCTCAATGCACCCAGCCATGCCATGCCATCCATCAAAACCCGTCCATCAAACGATTTGTCGCTTGCTTCTCGTCATGAGCGTCTGGCGGTGTGCCGCTCGCCGCTTTCGGGTAAAAATAACGCACAAGGTAAGCTGAGGATGACGACAGCGGCCGGCAGGGAGCCATCTGGCTGGGTTCGACGGATGGAGGGCGCCTGCGAGCTCCCCTGCTGCTTGTTCCCTGTGCAGCTGCGCTACCCGTGGTTCGTCTGGCCAGCCATGCCAATTCAATATTTGCCTCCCCGTTAGACCCCAGACTTGGAGGGCCTAGCCATCACCGACCGAGACGGCGCCCAAAGACCCTTGGAGGTGCATGCACTACCGCCAATGGAGCTCGAGGGGTTGGTAGCAAAATGTGTCTGCGGGCGCAGTTGGCGAACAGCATTCGGTCGCACAGCTTCCATGGCTCAATCAGAATTGGTGGCCATATCTTTGTCGTTTCGAATCGAAAAGCTTGGGTTGTCCCGCCAGCAGATATCCAAGCAATGCGTCTCGCGTTGGGCTAGCGTACAAGAGACCAACGCACGCGCCTCAACATGCCCCGGGACGGCCTGGATGGGAGTGAAAGCTCGCGACCAGAATAAGGTAAGGCAGCTCTGAAGTCCTTTCCGTGTGGTAGCCCATGAATGCGGCGAAGGGGAATCCTGGCTGAGACGTCCGAGCTTCTCGCATCAGCGGCATTCGATTGTCGATTGTAAGCCACGATCATTCCTTGATGATTCTTCGAATTCTCCGGAAAACTGAGATCACTGTGCAGTGTCACGACCCCGCCATTCCCACGACGCAACCAGCACATCCCGAATAGTCAAGTGGTGTTTGACATGACACGAGGAGATGGAACAGACGTCTTTGCATCGGAGAAAAGAAGACGCCAATGTATGGGGGCGGAAAGGTCTGGCTGCAGGTTCACGGTGTGACGGACCCACAAGGCTGAAAGAGTCCCTGAGTGCCGTTCCGGGCAAGAAGATGCCGAGCCGGTAGAACGGCGCCGAAGTGGATCCACCAGCGAGGGTGATGTTGGAGATTCGGCTTGATCCTTGGGCGCTGACGACGCTGGTACTGCATCGTGGGGTCGACTGCTTGGCTTGGAGTCTCTGGGAGTGCTGATTGGGCCGGACAGCTGAGCTCAGCTGGGTGGGCGAGAGAACAGCTGGCTAGCCAGCGAAACAGGATGCCGTGTTGAAGCCTCTGCGGCTGAGCCAGGATAAGACGGCGGTAAAGTGCCGATCGTCGCAACGGACTCTGAAATGGTCTCGTCGGCCTCAGAGAACCGGCAGTCGCGCAGTCGCGTTGGCCATGTCGGACGAGATGCGTTGGCGGCCACAGGGTTGAAGAAGATGGCGCAGGCTTTCAACATCATAGCCCGTGTGTCCATTTCGGATGCTCTCAGTGCGTCGAAGAGTTGGATGCTTGTTCTAGAAGACCATGCCCGTCTGACGGAGGTGTTCTCTGGAAGGATTAAGAGGATGAGACGAACCAGTGGACGAAGAAGGTGGTGAGGGGCACGTTTTAACCTGTCTTAAGTAAGGCGTCCGCTAACCTGAATAGGTCATCTCTGGCGTCCTCCATTGGCCGCAGCTCACCCAGCTCCCCAGTTATCGGCTCCACACCAAAAGAACCCCTCCATTGCGCCGGCGCATTCTGAGAAGGAGCTGAGGGGCATTTTGGGGGCGCATTCAAGGAAGGCACCACACCAGCTGCGACCTGACGCGGCGTGCATCAGCCAAGCTTGACGTCGTCTGTTTTCCCTGCCGCCGCTCCTCCCTGCGTCTTCATCATCATCTCCTCTCCGCATCTTATCTCACCTCACCTCGACTCCTCAAATATCCCTACTCCGTGCGCCACAGCTCGAGCGCAGACGACAGACGCCCGCCCTCCCTCCCGAGTCAGAACCCACCTGTCGCTCCTCAACATGGCTGCGCAAATCACCTCAAAGCTTGCCAACCTCAACCCGTTCTCCAAGCGCGCCCCCGAGGATGAGGAGGAGCTCGGCGAGAAGACGGATCACTCCACCCTCGCCGGCGGAGGCCACGCCGCCCGCGACTCCGACCTCAAGCACCGCCTGCGCGTGAGTCGCGCAATCAAGTCTTTCCTGGTCGATCAGAAGGTTCTGTCTTCCAAGGAGGCCGACATCGATTCGGACCAGCCCTCCCGCGCCCTGCAGGCTCTCGTCGACAAGCCTCACATCAGCGTGCCGCGCGAACTCACTGACAGGTCCCACCCGCTGCCCGAGTACTTCATCAGCTCCAGCCACAACACCTACCTCCTGGCCCACCAGCTTTATGGAAGCTCCTCGGCCGAGGCCTACGAAGACACCCTGCGTGCTGGTGCACGCTGCGTCGAGATTGATGCATGGGACAACCCCGACAACAAGGACGAGCCCAAGGTCACCCACGGCTACACCCTGGTCTCTCACATCCCCTTCCGTGCCGTGTGCGAGACCATCCGCGATGTCGTCGACCAGGAAGCGAGAGATCCTAATCCGGCTGCCCCCATCCTTCTGTCTCTGGAGAACCACTGCGACCCAGAAGGGCAGATGCGCCTCGTTCATATCATGAAGGAAGTCTTTGGCGACAGGTTGCTGAGCAAGGCGGTGCGAGAGAAGGGCCACGCGGAGCAGGAAGGCGACAGCCCTGTCCGTCTCGAGGAGCTCGGCAACAAGATCGTCCTCATTGTCGAGTACCACTTCCCAGGCGAGCCTGACGACAGCAGCTCCAGCTCTGACGACGAGGACGAGGAAGAGAGAAAGAACCACGAAGCGTACAAGGCCAAGAAGAAGGCCGCCCCAAAGACGCTCATCGTCCCCGAGCTTGAGGCGCTCGGCGTCTACGCCCAGTCCGTCAAGCCAGTCGACAACTCCTGGTACGAGGACATCCTCAAAGACGGACCCCACCATCACCTCATCAACGTCTCCGAGTCTGGCCTCGCCTCTCACATGCCCGAGGCCAGCGACAAGATCTCCCGACACAACGCTCAGCACCTCATGCGCGTCTTCCCGAAGGGCACCCGCATCTCGTCTAAGAACCTCCATCCGGTCCCTTTCTGGGGCGTCGGTGCTCAGATTTGCGCTCTCAACTGGCAGACCTTTGGCGCATCGATGCAGCTCAACGAGGCCCTCTTTAGTGGTTCCGAGGGCTTCATCCTGAAGCCTGCCGCGCTCCGGGCTGGCGGCTCCGGCCATCTTGATTCGGGAGGCAAGAAGAAGCTGCGTCTCCACGTTGGCGGCGCCACCGATGTGCCAATCCCTTCAAAGCGTGACGACGATGAGCCCATCAAGCCCTACCTCACCTGCACGCTGGTACACCCGCATGATCTGTCCATGGAACCCCCTAAGAGGAAGACAGCAGGGTACAGGCAACACAAGCTCACGGGCTTCTTGCACAAGGGCGAGAACCCACCACCGACAGAACCGCTCTGGGATGAGACGCTAGAGTGGGAGTATCAGGACAACGAGATGGTGTTCTTGCGAATGCTCATTAAGAGCGACGACAGCTTCGCGAGGAACCCGATGCTGGCAGTCGGTGCCGTGCGGCTGGCTTACACTGTGCCCGGTTGGGTCTTTATCCGAATGCTGGACTTGAAGGGCAGAGAGACGACATGCTCCATTCTCGTCCGCTTCAAGATTGTCGATGCATAATGAAGGATGGCCATAGTAGCCTAATGAATTGATGTCACTTTTCCTTATCTCGTTAATGTTCGCTGCGATTCGAACTAATCTCCAATCCTTAGCGGTGAGACCAGGTGAATCGACATGTGGCTCTCAAGGTCCAAATAGACTTTCCAAATCCCTGTTATTACCCCCAGTCTTTCCAAACGAACGACATCGATTCCATCTAATCCTGGATCTGCTGGCCAACGACATCTCAAGCAGTTTGATGTGGTGCTCCAGCTCGGTCTACCTCCACGCCTGGGACTTCTTGTCGGGCTGGTGTTCAAGGGTACCGCGAGTCATAGCCTCGCGATACATCTTGTCGTACGACGGCGTAGTTCGCGCGTATTCCTAGCGCGATGTTCGTGTCCTGATATCCACATCTTCATATCTAGTTGCTCTGGGCTCATCTGATCCGCAAGGGGTGACAACGTTCCCGTGATTGCGACATCTATGGGGTCTTTGGGCGACAATCAACAGTGGTACTTACAGACATACGATACAAGACAAAAACTTCAATACAGACATTATCACTAATATCCCTGAGATCGAATGGTAAAGAGGAATGCCACCTCCACTGCATCACTCTCCCCAGATGGTTCTAGCGTGTCATGGCAGGCGATATGGGGACTTGAGCAGAAATTTCAGTAGAGCAAAGACCAACCTGTACACAGGCCGATATGGCGGTATATGGGGGAGGGGCGGACTTTATTAGCGAAGCTCGTACCATGAGGACAAGGTGCGAGTCAGGATATTAATGATATTGCACAGGGTCGATTGGAGGAAGTTTGTGTCGGTGCTGATCGTACTTAAAGTCGGGACTCCACCGAACAAGAAATACGGAGGGCATTGCCGATATGCTTGGCGACCGGGTGGGATGTGGAGACGTCGACAGAGTCCGTTGAGGGCCAATCTGAACGGTTACTGACCAGGGACATATGATCTCGCCCAGTCGATATTTCATGCTCGTAGATACGGCGCAAGACAATGAGCGAATTATATAAATGCCAGCCCAGCTGACTTCATCCCACCGGTTCACCATCTCAATCTGCATCGTCCATCCCTTTATCTTCATCGTAATTAGCCCCCCTTCCATGAATAAAATCTTCGTCCATTCCCTAACACACCAAAAGCAGCCCAGCCCATCGGCTGTTTCCCATCTCACGATGCGCGTCTCCGCCTTATTCACACTTGCCTTTGCAGCCTACGCCTCCGCGTGCGCCAGCTACAACGACTGCCACTGCTACGACAGCAACGGCGTGCCCAACAACGGGGCGACCAAGTCCGTGTGCGACCACTTCGGCGGCAGCATGATCAAGGCGGAGCGCGAATACGGCGCGAGCACGACGTATCAGGAGTGCGAGGTCAAGACGTACGGCGGCGCGTCGAGCTTCGATAACTGCGACTGGCGGAGGCGGTGTCAGGGGGCCGGGGCGACGGGGGCGGATTCGAGCTGTCGGTCGAAGTACCCTTGAGCGAGAATGAGTTTGGTAATTGGGGGGTGTCAATTTGGGGGATTGTGTGAATTTTGGATAGACGGATGTAATGCGCAGCCGAGGAGAATCGACTTTTTCGTGTTCCGTCTGGGTGAAGCTCCTGCACACTTCGTGCCTGTTTCGATATTCTCACAGCTAATGTGTTTGTAAATCAGCCATTTGTCATATCCCGCAGGCCGGACGATTGCGATGGCTGCTTGAAATGGTTTAAAGAGAGACGCTGGCTAGACCATCTCCGAGATCCGGACCTTAGTGACAGTTGATGCCTTCAAGCAAGCTTCAATATGCTCAGCAGGCCTAAACCCAGGCCCTACGTTCGGCAACGTCGTCCTCCTAGCTCAAGCAAAGCATAAAAGTTCAGACGTGAATATGCCTAACGGTGTATGCGAAGAAGTGACTTGATCGACAGCATTCCGATAGTTGTGGGGTGCAGCTTACCGGGGCTTGGCAGGCACACTTCCCCGTGGGGTAAGTCACCTCTCCCGCGCGTTCGTCCGATGTTCCGGGCCAGATCTCCCGACAACGACCCACGAACCTAAAGCGAGAATAGCATCCCCGGGGAACGTGATTCGGACCAAGTTACTGGGCTAGGGTTTGGTGATCTCGTGATACTCTGCCAAGACTTGGATTGTTTCTTCCTCCAATGGCGGCCCTTCGCTTGAGGAAATGCCGTTTGCGCGTAATGTCGTTCGCGCGGCCGAACGACATCTACCGATATGCCAAAAGTGGGAATGTAACCTGAGTGAAAGTCATCTCGTTGCATTTCGGAACCACGAGAACGAGTGTGGGATATTGCAGCCGGCATGTCAACTTCATGAACGAATTGCCTAGCTGTCGAGAAATATAAATGATCGAAACGAGTTCTCTCGAATGAGATTTCGGGCGATAGAGATCCAAGCCAGCAAACCTTCAAGCACAGCAACCTTCCTGTATCTACCTCAGACACCCATCATGAAGTTGCAAACGACGCTTCCCGCAATCCTTGCGCTCTTCGGCGGACTATTGGCCCACGCAGCTCGGCCCTTGGAAAACCTTGGTCGAGGCGTAATCGCCGTCCGCAGAAGCGATCAGGAGATCCTCGTTTCTTGGCGGCTCCTGGGCCTTGACCCTAGCGGAATCGGCTTCAACGTCTATCGCAACGCAGGCGGAAGCCCTGAGAAGCTTAACAGCGCCGTCCTCACCGGCGGCACCAACTTTGTTGACTCTACCGCCGACCCAGACGAGGTCAACACCTACTTTGTCAAGCCGGTCATCAGCGGCAAAGAGCAAGACGCCAGCGGATCCTTCAGTCTCCCGGCTGATAATGCCGTCGAGCCCGTCGTTCGTGTCCCCATCAACAGCGGGGGCGCCGTCAAGTTTATCTGGGTCGGCGATCTGGATGGCGATGGCGAGTGGGACTTTGTCCTTGATCGCCAGACGTCGCCTCAGTCCCTCGAAGCGTACACCAGCAACGGGACGTTTCTGTGGCAGATTAGTCTGGGGCCCAACAGCGAGAACCAGAACAATATTGAACCTGGATCTGCAACGATTGATGTGGGCCACTGGGACGGTGCGACTGTATTCGATTTCGATAGTGACGGCCGGGCGGAAGTCGCTGTGAGAATCGCCAACGGCGTCAAGTTCGGAGACGGCACCACTTTTGACGATGGCGAGACCGACGACCACCAGTTCATGGCCATCATCGATGGACTTACCGGCGCCCTCCGCGCCACTGCCCCTGTGCCCACAGATTACATCGAAGACGGCCCAATGGGTGCGCGCCTGGGCGCGGGATTCCTTGACGGAGAGACACCTCACCTGGTTGCCTACATGAAGAACCGCCAGGACTCGGGGGCCTTCAATCTGATTTACGCAGCCTACACCTTCAACGGCAAAACTCTCACGCAGGAGTGGCAGTGGAACCGGGGTAACGGCAACTACTCGGACGGACACAATACGCGCATCATCGACGTGGACGGCGATGGCAAGGACGAAATCTTCGAGATCGGATTTGGTCTCAACGGTGATGGAAAGCCTCGCTACTCGCTCAACGACCAGGGTGTTGTCCACGGCGACCGCTTTCACATCGCCAAGATGGACCCCGACCGCGAGGGCCTCCAGGGATACGGCGTTCAGCAAGACAACCCGAGCCTTTTGTACGAGTACTACTACGATGCCGACTCTGGCGAGATTCTCTGGAAACACTACGGCGATGAGGTCGGCGACAATGCGCGAGGTATGGCCGGAGACATTGACCCCAACCACGAAGGGATGGAAGTGTGGTCATTCATGGGCGTCTACAATGCAAAAGAGAACGAGCTTACCGAGTCCGACACCTCCCTTGCTCCGTGGCCTCATACAGGTCTTTGGTGGGACGGAGACGAGATGATGGAGCTCTTCAACGACGGCAAGTTTGAAAAGTGGAATTGGAACACATCTGCGGTCGATCGAATTTTGAAGGTCAGTACCTACGGAGGTACTCTGTCGGGCAGATACGCCCAGTTCATTGGCGACATCCTTGGCGACTGGAGGGAGGAGGTTGTTGTCACTAATGCGGACGCCGATGAGTTGCTGATCTTTACGACGGATAAGCCGAGCGACATCCGGTTGTATACTCTGGCGCACAACCCGGCTTACCGCAACGCCATGACGCTGAAGGGCTACATGCAGTCTAGTCACGTCGACTATTTCATTGGAAAGGATATGAAGGCGCCTCCTACGCCGAACATCAGATATGCGGGTGCCTAGAAGCTACAATCCAGCACTACGGTGTTGAAACCCTACGTCGGCAAGCCCAGGTTGAGACAGCCGAAGGAGGGATGCAACATCCAGTCAACTCCCGTTCACATTACTCGTTCAGAGTTTCTTGTAGCTATTTATCTTCACATGTACAAAAGCTCCAGTACATACATGACGGCAGTAGTCATAATGTATTTACATTGAATTCAACATTTTCTCACGTACATTAATACCAACGAGGCTGGCGCTCCAAAACATCCTTCTTATTCTTCCAAGCAGCAATGTTCTTCTTCGTGAACAATCTTTCAAACAAGAGTCTTGGCGACGCAACGAATGCGGCGACCAGAAAAGTGGTTGTCGAGGTTGACGCACTCGCCAGGCAGGTCGCCGAGGTAGGCACCGGTGCAAGAGCCGCCGTTGCTGGTCTTGCCCTCGTACGCAAGCCAGGGTCCGTAGGTAGCGCCAGTAGCCAGGTAGACGGAGTGGGAGGAATCGTCCATGGTGACAGTGGCGAGCTTGACGCCGGTGTGTCCGTAGTTAAGCGATCCAGAGCTAGTCGCGAGGTGTTAGTTTATCATCTCTAGAAGGCTGTGTGAAGATTGACAGAGGACGCGGAAAGGCGAGCAGAAGGGCCGGGTGACGAGGGCTATCATAAGGCTGAATGGGATGTTGACTTACCAATCGCCGCTCTTGTACTCGTTCGCCTTGTTGTTGGCTGCTGAGACGGTAGCAGCGAGGCCAAAGACAAGGGTACCGATGATGTTGTTGGCGAGCATTTTGCAAGGAATTTGGCTGTTAGGGATGAAAGGTTGCGAGTAGTGGAGATTGAAACGGGTAAAGATGAATGTGTATAAGGATGACAAGTAGATGTTGGTCTGTTATCGGAGCCTGAAGACCTCTTTATACCAAAATCTCAAGAAGACGAACAGCTCGCTGTCACCGCCGTAGATATTATCACGAGCCTTGTCGCGAAGGATTTAATGGGGATCGCACGATGGAGCTTGAACCCTTCCATCGTGTGATCATCGCCATCTCTCCGCCCCGCTGCCGACCGTTGACAGACAGGGCGTAGACACCACCTAAGCTCCACGCCGTTTCTCGGATTGGACGTGATTATCACGCAGAGGATCCGGGTCTGCGGTCTCGAGAGCACCGAAGGGTCCTTCGAGTCAGAGACACCGGTTCAGCCGGTGAATTTAGAAACTCAACCCCCGTCACAGCCTCGGGCCGCAACCCTGGACCTTGTCACTTGTGGAGGAGTTGGCTGAAGAGTCCACCTCAGGAAGGCACCTCAGTGGGTGTGTTCTCGGCTGCCTAGCTGGGGGTCAGAAGCTTGTGCCAACGGATAGCAACTCCGTCGGTGGGGAGTAAGATGTTCCAGATGTCAACCAACATCAGATATTTTTAATCGTTTTCGGGGTCCCGTTAGTCCACCCACGGCCACGGCGACTCAAGTACGTTCTCGATTTACAACTATTCCAACTAGCGACCAATGAATTTCACTGTCCATAAACAGAAGGATTCGGAGCTAGCAAGGTCCATTGATACCTGCCGATGGCAATACGACAAACGAATCCTTCAAGTAGGAACAAGTGGATGGGGCCACTGGTCTGAGTGGGGCTCAAGCTATGGGACTGATTTCGGAGACAGTCTCCGTCACTTTCAACACATACAAAACAGAGCGCGGAGGCCCGTGGGAGGTAGAAGCAAAGTGTTCTACGCTGAATGCAATGGCAAAGAAGAAAAAAACCGGATACATGGAATTGTTATCAGAAAAGTAGAGGGCCACCAATAGGCCTAACAATATTCAAGATACAGCCATTGCTTCCCTTTCAATGAGTAAGACCAAGTCAATCCGCTACACAATATCTTTACATTAATTAGCCTATTGGCAATGCAGCTTTGACGGATTAAAATCAAAGCCGATTCATACTCAGGCTCGTTGTAATGCGAATAAGTGGTATGAGACAGGTAGTGGCTCTTATAACAAGGCATGGAAAGAGAGGAAAATACCTTATTCAGTGACCAATGCCCGCAAAAGACCACGCTGCAGGACAATGACCACATATTTCACATGGAGAATGATACACATAGTTGTGGACCATTGACTAGTGGTCAAGTAGGCCATTTGCGTGTAAAACACGGTGAACTTCTTTCAATATAAGCAGGTAAATGTAGAAAAGCTCAGGTAGACATTCAGAGCTACGAACCTACCAATGCATGAGCCAAGGGTGCGCATTGTAGCGAACGGACGCTAAAATATTATGTCTATCGAATTGAAGCATAGCACGTGATATGTTTCATCTGCCATGTAACCTTACAATCGGAATTCCATTTCACCCTATAGACATAGGTTTCTTGGCGCTAGAAGCGTGTTCAATCAATTGCATGAGTCCGACTTGACCTATCACAACGCCGCACATAGGGTCACAACAGAACGACGGTGAATCGCGGGGTTGACCATGGCGTTTATTTAAAGCCCTCTTGCAACTTTCTTTACTCATTGGCGGCACGTAAACTTCTCCTCACACGTTGCAAATATGGATGAGTCTTACACGGAGCATGCAAACCGTGGCGCAGATAATGGGGAGAAAGCCTTTCTCGACAGCTCAGCTCAACATGCTGAGCCACAGCACCCCAAGGGTCTCGAGGTGTGTATGATCAGGCTGCCGGATTATGTGATGGCAAAAAGCTAGGGAAGAAACTGATGTGGTCCCTAGCGATACATAAGTCACTCTGCTGTGGTGAACTTTGGTGTCATCATCTTAGCGTCGTGGGAGTCCTTTGCTGTCACCTTTCAATTTGCCCTAGCCAACGGCGGGCCGGCTTCGATGTTTTACGGGTCCATCCTGGCTGGCTTTGGGGCGTGCGTCATTGGGTTCTCGCTTGCTGAGCTGGCATCTATGTAAGTATTGCCATCACTTTGCGTGACCACCCCATGGTATTTACATAAGTTCAGTGATCCGACAGTCGGCGCACAATACCGGTGGTCTGCCAACCTTGCGCCCGGTGCAAACAGGTTCTGGGGTTTGCTGCAAGGTACCTACAGGATTCTTTGACTAGTGTATGGAATGGTTTGAAGAATTCTGACGAGCTGTTTAAAAGGATGGATCACGACTGCTGCGTGGTGCTTCGCCTGTGGAGGTCCCCCGTCCATCCTCGCCAACATTATCACGTCTTTGGCGATCTTCAACAACGAGGCTTACGAAACCCAACGCTGGCACACGAGCTTGATCATGATTGGTACTCTCATAATACCTTTCCTCTTCAACCTCTGGTTCCGTAAGCTGCTCGATGTGCTCGAGATTCTCGGCGGCGTTTTACATCTGGCTCTCTTCGTCGCCTTCATCGCCGTTCTCGTCGCTTCGGGGCAGCGTAGCAGTAATGACCACGTGTTCAAGACGCTGACCTCAGATGCATCTGGCTGGAACAACTCTGGCGTGTCATGGGGCTTGGGGCTGTTGACAGTAACGTTCTCTGTCACGGGCTTCGACAGCGTCATCCACATGAGTAAGCTCCGTGTCCTAGACCTCTTGGAATCAGTCACTCATTCACTTGCTTAGGCGACGAAGTCAAAAAAGCCCAGACTCGAGTGCCACGCAGTGTCATCCTTGCTTGTACCGTGAACTCGGTCATGCTGGTTGCTTTCGTCATAGTGTTGCTTTTCTACATCGGCCCTGTGGATACTCTTTCCACCGCTCCTCTTCCACTGATCTACGTCGTCTACAATGCAACTGGCTCAAAATCTGCGACCAACGCCCTGATCTCACTTGTGGCAATTATCATCTTTCTTGCCCTGTTCAATATGCTCGCGTCTGTGTCCCGTCTTGTTTGGGTCTTCGCCAAAGACAACGGGCTGCCTTTCTCCAACTTCTTCTCGGTCGTAAGTGTATTCCATCGCCGCCAAGTGCTCGTCTCTAGAACCCCCTTCTAACAGTCTTTTGAAAGATCAACCCAACATTGAAACTCCCGGTCAATGCATTGTTCTTCATCCTCGGCATCGTCACGTGCCTTTCCCTCATCTATATCGCTTCCAGCACTGCGTTTAACGCCCTGATATCACTTCAAGCTCTAGCTCTTCACGTGTCATATTTCTTCCCAATTCTGTTCCTATTATTAAGAAGAGCACGAGGCCCAGCCCCACCATACGGTCCGTTTAAGCTTGGCAGCGCAGGTATCCCAGTCAATATCTTTGCCTTGTGCTATTTGGTCTACGTGGTACTTTGGATGCCGTTCCCACAGATTCTACCAGTCACCAAAGACAACATGAATTATGCCGGACCGATATTCGGCGCTGTGCTGGTTGGCGCACTGGCTGATTGGGCTTTCGGTGGCAGGAGGAGGTTCCAGATGCCTGTGAGGAAATACGGACTCTCGTCTGCGAATTGAAAAGCCTAAGCCGGAAGGGACGGATGAGGGAGAAGTTGGTGTCGCACTCGGACGCATGGAGTTCGAGAACAGGGACAATTTCTTGACGAGGACAGGCCTTACTTCTTTTGCATCGCCGAGTCAAAGTCTGCTTGGGCGCTTTCATTGGGCGCTTTCAAAGCGGCGAAGCTTTCATTTGTCCCAGAAGAGTTGGGCTGGATTGACTAATCATCCAACCAGAAAATACTTGCTCGAAGCTTAAGTGCCTGAAGGTCTTGTCTGAGGGAGATGGGTTTGAAAGAAATATTAAATTTCGCTAGGAACTGGAGTTTGAACCACGGGTAGACCATGAGCCCTTTTCGATAGATTGATATTCTGGTTTCAAGTCGAAGGCTTTACACAGACGGCACAGGCAAACCACAACATCTGGCTATATCTTTAAAGCAAGTATGTGTCAAGCCTGAAAGGGACGCCGCGGTAGTCGGGTATGTTACATGCTGACTTCGGCTCCACCCTAAAACAATCAACAGTCCTAGGCGAGGAAGGATCGATAGCTAAGCAAAAAGTCCGATTTTTCCCTCCGTTGTTGGTGATGGTAAGGCTTGGTATGACAAGATCCATATTGCCGGGTGGGACAGACGCCGAGTATTTGTTTGTTGCGGCATCAAAATTCACCGCGACGCTGTTCTCCTTATTGGCGTCTGAAGAGAGTAAGGGTATACTGCATCGCTGTTGTGCGATGGCAGCTAGAGGGAAGCTGAGCGTGAGAAAAGATGTTGCGAGGGAAGAAAACCGCATTGTGGGTGAATCTGTATGAACAGTAATTCGACTGGTATGAAGAACAGGAGCATTGTTGCAGCTGAGTGCCCAAAGGAGCATCTCATTTTATAGACAGCCTGCCGTCGATTTTCTGCTTCACAAACCTCTGTGCGTCCTTACAGCGCGCAGAGGTTTATCAGGATGTAGGTCGTATGATATGGGGCCGTAAGTATTTCAGGAGCGGGCGGCCGGCGGGCGGCCGGACGGGGGTCTCTCCGCCGCCGTTCGTCATGTACCGGATCCCTGGCCACACGGCGCTTCCCTTCATTTAATCACTTTCGGTGTACATACAACTGAAAGAATTCTGAAACAATCATCGTGACCCATGATGCCTCAACGAAGTCTATTAAATTACTAGAGATCAGTTCGAGTGACACATATGACACATTGAGCTAGCAGTGGATGCAGCCAGGAGCTGAGCTGACAATCGAAGCATCGTTGAAAGATGATGGGAGACAACAGACACAATCCCTTGCAGTCCCAGGCGACTGTTCGGTGCCGTGGTTTGACTGAATCGACTGGTGCATATCGCTCCCAGCGACCGAGAATCTCTCCAACTCAATTGTTAAGCTTATTGATTGGGCTCAAGCCGTAAATTATGTATCCTCGACCACTGTTTGTAACAACTCCATTTAGTAGTCCACATGTGTATTGGCTGAATGGAAATAGGAGGAGATAACATCCATTCGGCATGACCGAAGGCTTTTGCGTCGAGCCACACCGGACAGTTAAATATCCTTGCTCACGCGCAACCCGCAGACCCCAATGACACAAACCCAAATTTGTGGATACAGTAATAGTGAAGTGCGGTTGCAAGTTACGGAATCACATAAGCCGGACGTGGAACACTGTCTAAGAAATTGCTCATGACTCTAGGCCTAGAGCTACGGCCTCCAAGGCCCGCAACTAGGCCGACCTTGGAGTAGTCGTAATATTGCAGGTACCTGAACTTACATCGCCATAGCATCCAACGCAACAACAGCAAACATCCATCATGCTCTTTTGCAAGGCTCATTAGTCTACCTCAAGCTGCAACCCCCTTATAGCGAGTTAATGTAGCTGACAAGCCAACGTGTAGTCTTTAGCAGACGGTCGATGTGAATCGGTCACGAATCGCTTGCTCTCCTTTTCCCAGCAATACTATCCTACCGGCCATACCCTGCAAGCGCCAAGAAGAGGTAATATAACTCCAACACGCAATCGACAAATCGGTTAGTTGAAGAAATCTCAACACGATCTGTGGCTGAAGATAATCTAACTGAGAGACTGCTGGAAATTCCATATAAACTTCATCTTCATCGCCAGAAAACCTCAAGCGACCTAAGTCCGTTACGCATTTTACGTCCAGGTCAAATGGGACATCACTCTACCTATGTATTGCCATCGCCCCATTTTGAATCGCAAGTGACATTGGTGACATTATTCATAGCTTAAGTGCAAGACGCATGTGGTCGCGAACCGACAGGTTGTATCGCGCTCAGGCCAAGAATGATTGTTTACAATAACTCGTTTACAGTCTGTACCGGTCCGAAGTTCGAAGCTGCTATTTGAGACGGGTTGCATGTTTTCCTGTTCACCTCCCGGTGGGAAGAACCGAATATGATAATACAACGATGCACCACATTAGTGCTCAAAATATAACGCGAAAGATCACAACGCAAAACGATCGAAATCTGCAAGGAAGCGCACAGTGTTTGCGGCCATATTCTAGCTTGGCTAACTACCTTAGGTAGCGTTAACTACATTGGACTTATCCAGGACTTCGTTTGAGGGAAAAGTCTGTGCATCACTAATCTGTGAAGCTTTCTCTGCCCTTAAGTAAGGCATTAGTAGGGGGCATGATGATTCAGCTTTGGGGAGTAAAAGCAATATAGTTCACTTGCAAGGCAATCTTTGCCAGCCAAAGGAAGATTGGTTCTCGATGTTCCAACATGAGACTCAAAGGTTTACCGCCATCCTGGCTGACTTACTCGTAATTCATCATATTCGCTAACATAGAACTGGAGAGGCACCTTGTACATTCCGTCGACAAGTCCTCGACAAGCCCTCGACAAGCATAATACCAGCGTCTTATTCGAGCATAAGGTACGCGCGTAAATCAACGTCGCATGTCTTTGCAGTCGATCCAAGCGTTTAATCGAACACCCAAATGATAGGTTACACCATCATCTTGATGCATTTTGACGCAACTTTAGTTCAACAATTCGGACTATTCACGCTCTATCTCCGGCACCCTAGACTACGATGAATTGCTCCGGTTCTTCCTTTCGCCAAGGCTGGGCGCATGTAATGTGCCCACAATGATTGGCTGGAAGAAGACGGGCCGTCGTCAATGTTAAGTAGAGCCAACAACATTTCATCCAGTCACGGCATAGGAAAATAACATTTCTTCGGTATGGAAATCAAGGGTCCCGAACGGCTGCAGGCCGGTCTGAGTGATGCCATGTGGCAGTTCATGTCGAGGATCTACACTGCCGCAAAGAGTGGGCCACGGACGCCGCGGAGGTGCGGCCGGGCCAGTGACTGGCGCTTAACGGCCCAAATCAGGATCGGGCCCCACTTGACCCCGGGCACGGGCGTCCGCGGCGCTGACGAGATTACGAATAGGTCGGATCCTCAGACACGAAGCCCAGCAATCTGACGATTTTGCTTCAGAAACAACTGAGGACTAATCTCCTCAGCCGTGAATATTGCTCCCTCAGCCACATAACGATCTCTCCGAGGACACCGAAGGAATAACTCCCTACCCGCTGCTCCGTCTCCGTCACTCCGACGGTCGTTATGATCCTGCGCACCGAGCGATGAAGCGGGACCTCACCTCGACGTCAAATAGTCCAAGACCAGGAAGCCGCGTCTTTCGAGTTGAAACTGCTATATATGATTCAAAGTCTGTCGCTGGAACCGGTAACCCATCATGTCATCAATCACCAAGCCGGAAGCCCAACCAACCCTTGAGAGCAAACAACACCCAACACCCGACAAGCGACGCAGAGTGTTCAGTCTATCACGGAGGCCTTCGAGAAAGAGTTTCAGTATGGCGGCCAAGACCGTCGAGATCCCGGAGCCGCCCCGCGTGCCGCTCCTCGGCAATGTTACGGACATTGACATGGAGTACCCATTGGGATCGTTTCTCCACCTCGCTAACAAATATGGTGGGCAACCCTTACTTGAACTTGACCAAGTAGCGTTGCATCCCGTCCTGCTAACTCTCATTTAGGCCCCATTTATAGAGTAGACATTCTCGGACAGAAGTTGGTCTGGGTTAACACACACGCTCTGGTTAACGAAATTTGTGACGACAAGCGATTCAAAAAGAGTATAGAGGGCGACTTGGAGGTGAGTGCTGCCTTATGTTTTGGATTGATGGTTATTTAATCCAGATGTCAAAGATCCTGAGAGAAGCAGTACACGATGGCCTGTTTACCGTAAGTAATCTCCCTGTCAACAAAGTTGATAACCAGGTAGTCTCTAACACATCTTCGCATAGTCCAAAGGAGTGGAAGAAGAGAACTGGGGAGTGGCCCATCGAGTTCTGATGTCAGCTTTCGGTCCCCTATCTATCAGAGGAATGTTTGACGACATGCACGATATTGCCGCACAATTGGCTATGAAGTGGGCCCGACACGGGTCTTCAACGCCCATCCCCATCGGTGAAGACATGACGAGACTCACAATGGACACTGTGGCACTATGTTCCATGGGCTTCCGATTCAACTCATGCTACCGCGAAGAAACGCATCCTTTCATCACTGCCATGTACGCAGTGTTGAAGGAAGCTGGCGACAAGGGTCTTCGAGTCCTCCCTCAGGTGTTCTACAAGAAGCAGGACAAGAAGTTCAAGCAGAACATCAACATGCTGCGCACTACAGCGAGAGAGGTTTTAGAAACTCGTCGTTGGGACCCGACCGGTGCGAACGGACGCAAAGATCTGCTGACGGCTATGCTCAACACTACCGACCCTGTCACTGGCCGGAAGATGACGGATGATAGCATCATTGACAACTTGATCACTTTCCTCGTCGCTGGCCACGAGACGACTGCAGCTACCTTTGCCTTTACAATGTATTGGATGATTAAGCGTCCGGAGGAGTATCGTAAGGTTCAACAAGAGGTGGACAGTGTCGTCGGAGACGGTCCTATTCGTCTGGAACATGTGAGCAAGCTGAAGTATTTGTCTGCTGTGAGTCGTTCAACGTCCTCCTTCCTAGTATCAGTACTGACCTCAACTCAGGTACTTCGAGAAACTCTCCGCTTCAGTGCTCCTATCCCGGGCTTTGGAAGAGAGGCAATGAAGGATGAGATCATCGGCGGCAAGTACCCTGTCAAAGCTGGTGAGATGATTGTTGCGAACTTGGCCAAGTCGCATTTCGACCCGGCGGTCTACGGTGATGATGCCGACGAGTTCAAGCCCGAGAGGATGCTAGATGAAAACTTCGACCGTCTGATGAAGGAGTTCCCGAACTGTTGGGCCCCCTTCGGCACAGGCATGCGTGGTTGCATTGGCCGTGCATTTGCTTGGCAAGAGATGCTGCTCGCCCTGGCGGTTCTGTTCCAGAACTTCAACTTTGTCGCTCACAACCCCAACTACGATCTCAAGGTCGCCCAGACGCTCACCATTAAGCCGAAAGACTTTTACATCCGCGCCATTCTGAGAGAAGGTCTTACTCCTGCGCTTCTTGAAGCGAGATTGGCGGGCTCTATCGTTGCGACAGGATCCAACGTGAAGGCTGCAGCAAAGACCCAAGCCGAGAAGACCCCATCTCAGAGCAACGGCACCTCGAAGGACGGGAATCTGGCTGTGTTTTACGGTTCGAACTCGGGCACGTGCGAGTTCATGGCTCAACGACTTGCCAGTGACGCTCAATCGCACGGCTTTAGTGCTACAGTCGACTCTCTCGACACCGCCCGGGAGGCTCTTCCGACTGATCGTCCTGTGGTCATCGTCACATCTTCCTACGAAGGACAGCCACCGCACAACGCAGCCCTGTTTGTTGACTGGCTGACCAACCTGAAGGCCAAGGAGCTTGAGAACGTTTCATATGCCGTTTACGGTTGTGGTGAATCTCTCCTATCATTTTACACGCAAAGTCATTCGCTGACAGTCTCTAGGACATGCTGATTGGGTGAAGACACATCAGCGCATTCCCAAGCTCGTCGACTCATCGCTATCTGAGCGTGGTGCAACTCAGCTGATTCCTCTCGAGACGACTGATGCTAAGGACCGCGACATGTTTTCCGACTTTGAGGCATGGGAAGACGACATGCTGTGGCCCGCCCTGGTGAAGCGCTTTGGTGGCCAGACTCAGGCAGATGACAGCAACCTCTCTGAGGCAGGCATTTCGGTCTCCTTCTCAACGCCCCGAACATCGACTCTTCGCCAGGATGTTAGAGACGCACTCGTCCTGGACTCCCGCCCCCTTGTCCAGGGAAATGTTGGTCCTGTCAAGAGGCATATGGAGATTCAGTTGCCAACAGACATGCGCTACTCGGCAGGTGATTACATGGCTGTGCTCCCGCACAACCCAAAGGATACGGTCGCCAGAGTAATGCGCCGCTTCCATCTGACCTGGGACTCGCACGTCATCATTCAGGCTTCGGGCCCAAGTACGCTGCCCATCAACAACAGCATTCCCGTCTCGAACGTTCTCAGCTCATACGTTGAGCTGTGTCAAACTGCAACCAAGAGGAACATCTCGGGGCTAGCGCAGCTGGCCAAGGATGACAAGGTTCGCAGCGAGCTTCAACACCTCGCTAGCGATAGCTACGACTCTGAAATCAAGACCAAGCGATTGTCTGTGCTTGATATCGCGGAGCGCTTTCCCGCGTTGACGATTCCCTTCAATCACTTTCTTCTCATGCTGCCGCCCATGCGGGTCCGTCAATAGTGAGCATACACAATCTGTCATCTTCTTTCAGGCCACAATGCTAACCACAAGGTACTCGAAGCTCGATATCATCGTCACCACTGGCAGACCCTGGTGTCGCCACGCTCACATATGGTGTCTTGGACGAGCCCGCACTTTCAGGTCAAGGCAGACACATCGGCGTAACTTCATCCTACCTCTCATCCTTGACGGCAGGCGATAAGGTGCAGATTGCTGTCCGCCCAGCACAAGGAGGCTTCAAGTTGCCCCCGTACATGGACAAGACGCCCCTCCTCTGTGTCGCTGCCGGGACTGGTCTGGCACCCTTCCGTGCCTTCTTTCAGGAGCGTGCAATCCTCATTGGCAATGGACTGCCCTTAGCGCCCGCTATTCTCTTCTTCGGGTGCCGCGACCCGGCCGCGGACGACTTATATCGCGAAGAGTTTGACAGATGGGAGGCTGCAGGAGTACTCAAGGTCTACCGGGCATACAGCCGCAAGCCCCAGGCCTCGGACGGATGCAAGTATGTTCAGCACCGCATTTGGAAGGAGAGGGAGATGCTCTACAGCCTTTGGGATCAAGGTGCTCGAGTTTATGTCTGTGGTTCTAATCACGTCGCTGAGGGCGTGAGGGATATTGTGCTGAAGGCTGCGCATGAGAAGAGTGAGAAGGACGACGGAAAACCTATGACTAAGGAAGAGGCGGAGGAGTGGTTCGACAACATCCGTAACGAGCGGTATGCCACTGATGTCTTTGACTGAGCAAACTTTCGCAGTTACATTTCATAGCTATTCGGAGTTCAGGACAGTATAGACAAAATGATTACGAATTATCTCCTATCTTCCACCTCAAGATCCTCCGTCTCATGCCTGCCAAGTCCCCGCTTACTCCAATACTTTATCGCTGTGACAGGTAGCCCACCATCCCGATTCCTTTCTGATCCTTCGCATTCGGATTTCCAACTACATCCGGAAACACGTCACGGCGCATGGACCGATTGCATATCCATCATTAGCCGAGTCGATAGCAGCCTTCACAGGAGCTGACCGTATGACTCAAACATGTTGCTTTTTCACAAACAATCACCACTAAAGCCGCGGAAAACGTTCGTGGTGACACGATCCAGGTCATATGTCCCAAATGAGCATTCTAATGCATCTTATTCCACTACGCATTGCAATCTAGCCAAGCCAGCTAGACACGCAAGCACTGCACAAGCTCATGTGTCCGGCCTGCATAGCCAAACTCAATCGCACGTGGCAGGATCACGACCCAGTCAGCCAAGCATCGCCGTTCCCGCGCATCTCCGACTGGCGTGGTTCGTTCCTGGCCTGAGGTCGGCGGGCACGGATGAATTCGCCTGAGCGCAGAAAGACGGAAAACTTTGCTTTTCAGTCGTCACCGATTGATTGTGATGCCGTAATGCCGCTCGGACATACTTCGTCACAGCGGCCCGCGGTCATTTGAAACATGGGACATCTCGTCGTCCGAAGTTGCCGCGACTCTGGTTGTTATGGTTCCTGCACGCGGGGTCCAGCACGAGTGGCTGAGCTGATGGAAGAAGTGCGCCATGCCGAATGATATAATTCCCGCGTTCCCGGCCTAGTTCCCAGGACTTGAAACTTCTTCTCCTCAAGTACCAGGCGTTCCCCGGTATTTGTATAGCTGCCTCGTCCGAACGGTCCTCCGAAGCTGCCATCGGTCTTTGATGCCACCACCCCAAGCTAGCATCTGACGTCTCATCAAGCTGCGAAAATGCCGGGATTGAGCTTCGACAAGGAATTCTGGAAGGCCGCTGGCCCGGTGCTTGCCATCAGACCTCCAGGGCAAGCTAGAACAGCTCTTCAGCTGCGCGCAAGAACCAACGTAGGCTTGGCCTCGTTGTTGAAAGGACCGATACCCGATGAGATCGTCGAGATACAACACCAGATTACCTCATTCGACGGAGAGCAGATTGTGGTGTACCAGTTTGCACACAAGGATGTGGACTCTACAGTGAAGCACCCGGCGTTCATCTATGTTCACGGGGGCGGCCTGGTAGCTGGCGACATCGATCCATACAGTCGCCTCCTTGCTGCGACGTGTGCCCTAGAGACCGGTGTTCAGATGTTTGCGGTTGAGTACCGCCTGGCACCCGAGTTTCCGCACCCCACTCCCGCGGAAGATTGCTACGCGACCTTGAAGTGGCTCAGTGAGAGCAGCGAGAAGCTCAATATCGACTCGAAGCGGCTGGGATTCTATGCGCTCAGCGCTGGTGGTGGACTCGCGGCGGGAGCGGCTTTGATGGCGCGCGACCGAGGTCTGTCGCCTCCTCTTGCGAAACAGATGCTCATATACCCCATGTTGGACGACAGGACGAAAGTCGAGAAGGACAACGAGCTATGTCAGTTTCTTACGTGGACGAACTTGCAGAATCAACTTGGGTGGAATGCATACCTGGGAGGGAAGGCAGGGGAGACGGATGTGCCAGAATACGCTGCTGCCGCGAGGGCAACGAACCTAGAAGGCCTTCCAAACACATACATCGATGTCGGGGGGCTGGATTTGTTCTGCGCAGAGTCAGTCACGTACGCGAGCAGACTTGTGTTAGCGAACGTTCAGGTGGAGTTGCACGTCTATCCGGGGCTGCCACACATCTTTGATCTTTACGCTTCGAAGATTGAGCTCGCACAGCGAGCCAAGGAGAATAGACTTAAGGCAGCAAAAACTTTGTAATGATGAGGATCGATGGTGTCAACAACCTAGGGCACATCTGTCAACGCGCTGCCGGAGTTTAGAATCAAAAAAGCAGATTGATAGTACCGCTAAAATAATTCACATAATTCACAGTCAGATGTTACAGTTATTTGGTTCTACAATGACATGGAGGGTCATGTTCGTGACCAGATTGTGAGAATGCATGGCATCTTGGTTTCACGTTGTCGTAATTTGTGGTCAGTCCACCAACCTCCCACTAGCTTGTTATAAGCTGATGCGAAGCACGTCAGACATCTTAACAGCATATCCTCGCAGTATTCTATGTTGATTTTCTACAGCTACTGCTCAGTTTAGGTACATTGACAGAGAGTGGTAGGGTGGTAATATAACAACGACAGTGATTATGGGGTTCTGCTACCTTAAAAAGCCTGTGTCAGGCGTTGCGCGGAGACTTCCAAAGCAGACTTAGTGATATTGAAAGTTTGGAACGTCTGTGCAAGCTGTGAGTCGTGCCGGCGGCTTCTTCGGAGATAAGTCACTGGAACTTAGAAAGACTGATAATCAGGGAAACTGACTGACTAACACTACTAAGCAATCGAACGTATCAATCTTCCTATTTTACAGGTTTCCGCCTATGCCGTCCAGGCTTCTCTTCCTGTCTTTCTAAGTCGGATAAATCGTCCTCGGAACAGTTGCGCCTCCAAGCCGACTCGGGCTTGAGCTTCCCTAACTTCACCCTGATTTGATCTATCACACGATGATCCATCTCCTCGTAAGCTATCTCAAGCTGCTTCTTGGCTTCCTCACTGCGACAGAGGCTGAATTCAGGAAGCGTCCATCTTGCATAGATCTTGAAATGAGCCTTTCGACAGAGAAACAAAGGACTGCAAAGGGCGAAGAAATCATAACAAAACCGGCAGCAGGGCTTGCTTGACGCCACGTATCTCCATCCCCGGAAGAGACGGGCCTTTGCCTGACTCTGTGGTGGCTCTACGCCTCCAAGTCTCTCGTTGAAAAACCAGTTCGCAAGGTGCACTTCGGCATGTACAACACGGTTGAAACACCCAGAGCGCTCTGCAGAGAGCTTCTCTATCTTCTTGTGTACCTTGTCAATATCCTTCTCGTCCCACATATTCTTGCCTTTAGATTTGAACTCTTTGCGAACTTGATCGAGACTCCACGTGCATGGCACCGGTACGACTTTGGCTGGATCAACGATATTGACTTCGAAATTTTGGAAGAGTTCTGGAAATTGTTCTTTCGCTTTCCAAAAGTACCAAAGGTTTTTGATGTAGGAGCGTAGTCTTCCCGCAAAGTGGAACAGCTGGTTCCACGGCTCAGGGTCGGAGCCGGCTTTCGTCAGCGCAGCTACGTGACTTCTGTGCTTGTCCAGATAATTCGCACAAGACATGAGAATTTGACGATGCCTACGTCCTACAAAAGCTCATGTCAGTCGCTCACAGCATTGAGGCATTGCGGACTTGATCATGACACTTACTATCGTCGGGCTCTTGTGAAGCAGTTCTCAACGCCTGTTCTAAGCTGCTAAGTCCAAAGTCTTCGTGCAAATCAGCTGGAAAAGGTTGCGCAATCTTCTTGCACTGTGCAAGTTTTGTTGTTAGGTCTCTGGTGTATGCTTCGATCCTTTGACGGTGGTCTGCTATGATTGAAAAGTGAAGTGGCACAACATCATATGAATCTTCGTCCGTGAAGCCTAAGTCGCCGATCATTTCCAATACTCTTTCAAGAAAGTTCCTGAGATCTTGCTTGTCTTTAAGGCCATCGACGTCTGTGGCCCAGCTATTGCGAGTGGCATGGAAAATGAACTTTTCCCCCGACTTCTCAACGAGAATTGCAGTAACCATTCGGGGTTTATCTGCAAAGCTGCTGATCTCAGCGAGACGATTCAAGAAATCTTGGAAGTCTGCATATGTGCCTGGACTTGTGGGCAAGATTGCTGGGGTATTGAGCGGCATTTCATCCTTGGCAATGTGTCACGGGCTAGAGCCCGGTCGAGATCTCCGGCTTTGCCGGAGCAGCTACCGAGATCCGGCTCCGCCGGATCCACTATTCTGCTGTAGCACACCGCCTAGCCCCGGTATGCTTCACCGCTGCTAGGCGCCTATCCCTGT
>JANUHK010000250.1:0-68376 GCA_026319125.1 Colletotrichum noveboracense | reverse complement strand
CCCTAGTGAAGCCGAAAGCTGTATAATAGTGGCAGCGATACCCAGTCGATAGTTGATTAATAAAGTGGTGGTTGTTATGAATGCATCATTTTTGGGTGGCCGGAATGCAGGGGTGGCCGGAAAGTGGGTGCTTTGACTTATAAAAACCGAAAGCTCTCCAGTATGCGTGTACACTCTGTTTGCTGAATTGCAACTTCCTGGGTTCGCTTTCTTCAAAGTTGATCCAGGGCCTTCTTGGAGTATGGGCTGTGAGCCGCGAGCACTGAATCATGGGCCAGCAAGTCGAACTCGTCCATACGGCTCTCCACGGGTCCGGCTTGTTGAAAAGCCCTGTGCCATATTCACTAGCACAGCTGCGCTGGAGAAGTTGTAGACCGTCCATACTCAGCAACCTCCCTGAACAGAGTATGTGTCATGGGTGAAGTGTGCGCTCCAGCAGCATGAACCATCAAAACTCTAAGAAGACTTCACCGACGGGGCAACGGCGAAGTCGGCGAAATCGGCGAACGTGACATGATTGCGTGATAGGAACGGTCCTTGCAAAATCGGAGGTGTATGGCTTTGAATAAGAAAATGGAGCCATTCGGATCTCACATCAAGAGGAAGTTTGGAGTTATTTGTGTAAACCCATGGAATGATTCATTCTGTAATAGCAAAGGCATGTCACTAGAGCTCAACAGCAAGCACTCTATCGCAACAACGGCGTCTCCTCGTCAGTGCCAGTCCTGGCCTCCCCGCTGCTCTCCTCATTGCCGTGCTCTCCAGCCAACCAGTTCTTGAGATGCTCACGAATCTCACTATCACGGTAGATCCACGCAACACAGATTCCGGCGCCAGGGCCGAGGGGAATAGCCGCGGCAACAGCCACCAACGCAACCTTCCACCCACCCTCGACGAGCAGCCAGTACAGCACCGTAAACCCGATGAACGTAACGTCAATCTCGATGAACTTGACGGTGGCGCGCGTCATCTCCTTACGGTCGTCCCTCTGGAACAGACTCCAGATGAGGAAGACGTGTGAGACGACGGAGCAGACCATGGGCACGAGGTAGACGAGCAGCAGCGAGACGGTGTGCGACTCGAGGTGGAAGCTGCGGCGCTGGCGCTTCTGCAGTCGCAGCACGCCCCAGCGGACAGCCTGCCGGACGAGCGAGACCCACATGGGGAAGAAGAGCCAGACGGCGATGGTGGCGGGCGAGTTGTAGATGAGCATCAGGATGGAGGGCAGGACGAAGCCCCAGGCGACGCTGACGGGGATGGCGACGATCTCGGCGTCGACGTTGAGGTGGCGCGCGTGCTTGCCGAAGTCCGGGTCCTTGGACTCGGCGCTCTCGACGACCTGCTTGCCGGCCTTCTTACGCGCGAGGTAGATGGAGCGCGAGCGGTGGAAGAAGGCGGGGACCATGACGAGTTCCCAGACGACGGCGCCGCCGATGAGGTTGAAGACGAGCCAGGGCCCCGTGGGGTTCGCGATGAGGACGTTGGGGGCGTTGCAGATGCGGGCGGCCTCGACGGTGGTGACGGTCATGAGGCCGGCGATGAAGGAGAGGACGGCGGACATGCTGGCGAAGGTGCGGGCCGAGTCAAGGGCGTTCTGGAAGAAGCTGATGGCGAAGCAGACCGGGGTGCCGAAGACAGGGACCTTGCTGATGGCGGGGAGGCGCGCGCGGGAGTCGCATTGCGAGTAGAGCAGGGCGATGTTGACGTCGGAGTGGATGAAGAGCGCGGCAAAGGTCGCGATGGCGAGGAGGACGGGGATGACGAGCAGGACGCGGTAGGAGAAGACGTGGATCGGCACCGGCCAGCGCGTCGGGGGCCAGGATGCCATTTTGGTGGTGATTTCTGAGCTCTGTAGTTTTCAGATGAGCTCACACTTCTTGGGTGAGATGGAGTCGTGAGTGTTGAAGCTTGGTGTTTCGTTCGCGAGATGATCCGGTCAGCTCACTTACTGGGCAAGGTACCTAAGAGCTAAGGTGAGCTCAGCTCAGCTCATTTCAGCTCGTGACAACACGGCGCACGTGCCGCCTGACGCGGTTCCCTATGGGGTTTGGGGTTCTGCAGGAGCTGTCCGCAATTAGCGCCGCAGCATCACTTGCAGCGAGCCGAGACCCCTGAGATATCCGCTCCCCTCATGTCTCCGTCTGCCGGCTTGTGATACATTGTGGTCAGCTGCCTGCGCCTCAACACACCACGCAAGTCTGCTCTTTTCTTGGTTTCCTTTGAAGATGACATAAGATTTGAATTCACAGCCGAGCTCTGAGATGAACTCAATCGTGACAGATGAGATGAACCTTTTGAAGGTGTGGACCCCAGGCTATCTGGTCTCATGTCGGAAACCGAGACCGAGCGTGTTCCGGATGCCCGGAATCTGCACCGGGTGGGTGGCCTGCTAAGTTTCACAGCTACACATTCATATCGAGCTGTTTTCCTTGAGCTCGAGTTTATAGTATTCAAGTGAAACAATCAAGTTCATAACATAACATACACACATACTAACTAGTAACTCGGGAGATCACAAGGCTTTCCGAAAGCCCATCTGTTGATGCTTTCTTCCCGAACATTCAGTATCCGCTAACTTCCCCCGCGCCTCTTCTTCACCGACTTCTCTTCGACGCTAGACTCCCCGCATCCCTTGTACGTACTCTCCGGCAGCGCATTGAGGGCATCCTCCTCCTTATCAAGCTTCCGGAACGTCAACCAGAACCCGATTCCTCCTAAACAGCTGATGATAGCAATGGTGGTGTACAACCAAACCAGCAGCGGATCAGCAGCCAGCCCAACAAAAGCCTGCGCAATCGCGCTCGAAAACGCGTGCACGAACCAGAACACTCCCGTCACTAGCCCACGCATGTTCCGCGGTGCCTTCGTGAACGCATACTCCAGCCCTGTGATCGATGCAAAGATCTCGCTCAGCGCAATCAGGATGTAGCACGGCGTCTGGATCCACACCGTCATGTCCGGCGGGCCCCGCTCGCGGATGCACTCCACGTCGCCGGCGCTGCGGCCGCACGGCGCGCGCGCGTAGATGAAGTGCTGGATCACGGCCGCGACGACCATCGACAGCGTCGCGCAGAGGAAGCCGACGGTGATCTTCTTGATCGGCGTGAAGCGCAGCCCCGCGCGCTCGATGGCCGGGTAGATGAGCTTGTCGCAGATGGGGATGAAGATGAGCAGCGCGAAGGGGTTAAGGTTCGTGATGATGTCGTTGGGGAGCCCGTCGAGGCGCATTGTCGCCGCTTGGTTGATGAGGTTGTTGGAGATTTGGCCGTACGCGAGCCAGAAGACGGGGAACCAGAGGAAGACGGCGCAGGCCATGACGCCGCGGCGGACCTCGTCGACCCAGGCGTCGTCGAAGGTCATCCAGGACGGGCGGTTGGGCACGGCGCTGGGCTTGATGCGTTCCCAGAAGGAGTCCTTGCGCATCGCGAATATGCCGCCGTGGCCTTGCTTGATGCCGTAGCCTACGAGCGCGATCGACTTTCCGAGGACTGAGCCAGTGGGTGGGCGCTTGGCGTATTGATTACGGCAAAGAACCATGACAACGGGGCAGCAGAAGAACATGATTGTGGGGAGGAGATATGACAGCCAGAAGCCGACGTACTTTTCCGCGTACACCATGGACACCTGGCCAACGAGGGCACCGACATTGATGAGGAAATAGTAGCGCATGTAGACGCGGGAGATGGTCATCACAGGATCGACGATGACCCGTTCTCCTGAAGGAAGGGTCTTGACGGTTTGGCGGGGCTGGGTGAGCTCGTACTGCTCTGCAATCAACGGGCTGATGTTGGCCTTGAACCACCCCACGCCGGTCCCGAAGAAGACCAGCCCGATGATGAAGGCTCCGAGCGCACCACTCGGGTTAGAGATTACCGAGGGAATGGCGGCGATGATGATCAGAATGTGGCCGAAGGTCGCGACGACGATTGCGTACTGGATGGTGAGGTAGCGGCCCCAGTAGGTATCGGCCAGGTAGCCACCTATTGGACGTCAGTCACACTTGCAGAGAGTGAGATGAGTGGAATTCTTGAACCTACCGACTAACGGCATAACGTAGGACCAAAAAGTGTTGAAAAGGGTGAGGGCCGTAGACGCTCGCTGACCCAAGCCGAGCGCGCCGGCTTGTTCATGAGTACCGCCCGCGCCAGTCGTCGAGTTTGGGGGAAGGGGATACGCGATGAAGTTGACGACTAAGGCAGGCATGTCAGCGATGAGAAAGCTCCTGCGCATCGGCCACTGACTCACAGACTGCGGTGGTCCCGTAGTACGCGAACCGCTCACACATCTCCACGAACCCGATAGTGTAGATCAGCCAGGAAACCTTGCCGTGGACGCGGCGCAAGGTCGTCTGTTCCTCCAGCGTGGGGCAGATCTCTCCATTAGGCCCCGCCAGTGTCTCGTGTGAGTCGTTCGTGGGGAGTAGGTCGCCTTGGTACGCCCCAGGCTTCTTCTCGCTATTGACCCCTTTCTCGATGGCAGGAAAGTCAGCCTGCGCGGCATCGACCATGTCCAGGTCTGGTGCGGTCGACATCGTTGATTACAAGTTGCCCCTCGTCTGATCGCGAAGTATGAATAATTCTATTGGAAAGGGATGAGTCTGCAGCCATGTAAAGGTCAGTAATGCGTATTGCTGACTCTGCTAAGGAACATGTAAGTGTAAGGGGCGCCAACCACCTTGAGGGTTCAATGGCGGGGTCGGAGGCATTTTCTAGCTTCTCTCACATGAACAGCAGAGCTGCAGGCTTCAATTGCGGCACAACTACTGGCACAGGCCAGGAGCGCAAACACTTCATTGAATGTACGATGGTTGCATTTCGTGGTCTTGGCTGCGTTCAAGCGAACGAGTGCCGAGAGATAGCAATGGACCAAGGTGCCCCGTATGGGCGATTATACCCCCCAAAGCTACGTTGCACACAAGCCGGGCACTACCATCTTCGCGTACTTTATGAGAGGGATTGTCCAATTAGACTGTACACATTGACAGCACGGCGATTACAGCGACCACGAGCACGCCCAGGGCTTGGGAGTCGATATCAACTGCATACATGATAGGATGGTCGCGATGATACCCCACATCTTGGCTTTCCTTGAGAGGAGTTCGATTCTCGGCCGATGGCTGGGATGGTAGACGGGAGATATGAATCTGTGGCCTTGGCGGCCTTGGCTTCCTCCAAAACGGCAGGCGTCAAGGCTCTGGAGAAGCCAGGTGACTTGAGCTGGGCGCAAGCTGCTTGTGCAACTTGTTGGAGAACCATTTTAGACAAACACAGCAAACGACCTTGTCAGTTTGGCGACGGACTATTACGACGGCGAATAGTCAAAGCAGGGCAACTTGTCAATGCGTCTTGTTCTTGTTCTCAAGTTAGTATCAACAGTGACAGTTGACACATTAATCTTCTACTATGCAAAAATAATATGAAAACCTACCTAATATGTCACTTCTGGTGAACAAAGGATGGGGACAGAGCAAAGTGGTTTATTGCGAAGATGTTCCTTTTCGCATGGCCATTGCATTCAAGAGTTGAGCTGAGGTATTAGAGGAAGTCGCCATCCAAAAGCAATAGTTGCCAAACAGCTACTTTACGAAGAAATCATTAGACTTTTATAGCTTTTCTCTATCTCCTTGCAACAATCCGCTTACTCCTAGTCTTAACCGCCTGTAGCCCGTTCGGCCGCTTGGACCAAAGCTTCGTATACGTTGAGTTCAGCGGGCACCATCAGTGGAAACAGGGTCGACTGCCCCAGATAAGTTGTGGAGTTATGGGCGTTGGTTGGAAGAACGGCATCTGTTCATAGAAAGATGGCAACAAATACTAGCCCCGCTCAACGACGTGGTCTTACTTATATCCAGAGACAGTTGTTATGGTTACATTTGGTTTTTCGGTCAAAACTTGACCACATTTATCATCAACGATTGGCTTCCTGATTATCACATAAACTTAATGCGAGAGGTTGCTTGGAATGAAAAATCGTTACCTAGAGCAACCTTGTAATTCTACTTAAGTACATAACTTCAGAGTTCAGTGCCATCGCCCGTCTCTCGTCGCCTGCGCAACCAGGTTCTGAATTTGACTATCCCTGAAGCCTTAGACTTCTCCCTTGGCCGCACTTGCTTCTTCTTTGACAATGCCGAGACTCCATTCTCTTTGAGATCAACGAGCACATTCTTCAAGCTATTTTCGCCCGCTTTCGTCATGAATCCCGGGGCGTCTGCCTCATTGTCGAACCATACCACTGTGTGATTTGCAACTGCCCCTAGCTCGGCAAGCGTCAACAGAGGAATCTCAACGTTGTGCTGAGCATCCTCTTCATCTGTTCGACCCCTTCCCGCCATAATGTTGTAGAAAAGCAGAGGTAAAACGTTCGACTTCCACACCGGCCGTTGACGCTTTTTCATGTTGCTTTGTAGACATGTTCTGATAAAAAGCATGGTGGTGAGCCCGAGCACCACCCCTGGATACAGCAGCCATGCCCAGAAAGTTTGTACGCAAATCGCAGGCTTGTTGATGAACCCGGTCATACTAACATTCGTTCCTTCGGCGTTATTGGTGCGAATAAGCTCTGTCATCGAAGCTGACATGCCATCAAATGCAGCAGAAATACTATCGAATGAAATCAAGCCGTCCTTCATCATCGATTCGAGCCACCATTTATCCCCGCACCGTATTTCTGCGCCTCCCAGAGACGGCGGAAAGCCTAGTTTGGAAACGTTGCAAGATCCTGTGATAGTCTTGTCGACAAATGCTTGTATACTGCTGTAGGTGGGATGGCCGATACTTCCCTGGCAAAGAGGATTCGAGTATCCTGACTTCATCCTCCAAACGTAGTCCTTCCAATCCTTGATTGGACGATTCTGCTCATTTGAGGCTACAGTACGGTTAAACTTATGGCAAGGACGGAGGATCTGCGTGAATTCGCCATGGAATGTACTGCCATTTTGAGTATCTGAGCCAAGAGACAATTTATCTCCCTCCGTGGACTTAGGCCCTAATACCAGTGCCATGGGAGTTCGAGAAATAACCTTCTCACTGAAGACTCCGTTAGCAACTTCTCCGATGTAGCTCCTTATGCAAGGAAATATGGTGCAATTCATAGCTAAGAGCCCCAGGAGCCCGTCGCTTCCTGTTTCATCCGATTGGACACCTCTAAGCTCGGGGGTTTTTGTAAGCGCACGTATCAGAACCGTCGTGTTTGCCCCACGCATGGAGTCGGCAAAGCGTGGTGCTATCTCTATGCCGAAGTCTCTCAACTTTGGCATCGGTTCGAACATGGCTGTCAATTTTAATGCGTATGCATTGTCTATCCCGCTTGGCCATGGTTGTGCTGGGCTATCCAAAGAGTGGTTGACAAAGCTGTCGATGTCGTTCAGCTGAATAACTTCGCTGATGCTAGCATTTGCTTCCATGCAACTACTGCATATGCCTATAGATGTGTAGTTGGCGATGACTGTTTCATTGAAGCTGCAAGTTTTATCTAGGCACTCAAAAAGGCTAGGGGTCGTAAGGAAGCTGTCCGCAACCCCGTACGTCAAGCTGCTAATGGCTGTTCCACGCATTAGTGCGGTGATGGCGCTGGACACATTCGTAGCGGTCCTTATTTGGGCATCTTCTGCTATATTGCTGTAGCAAGTGTAGGTGGCGGAAGCTTGTTGTGAAAACGGACCAATCGCGGCTGAAGTGATGACGACGACAGCGCCCGTCATAGCCCAAATGCTAGATAATTATTAGTGATTGATAACGAATCTACCAACGCAAGTCATTACAGTGAGGTGGGACTATCCCGTAGGAAGAAGAAAAACTTCAGAGAGCCCCAGGGGCCCGAGGCGGCGTTTACGAAGTGCTCCACGTCGCGCAACGGTCGAGGCAATTCCATCCATTGCCATTTCATTTCCCCAATCACTAGATATTGTTTAGCTTCGATCTACAATCAAACATACCCACGCTTACCTTCAGTGATTACGAATAGTACACTTGCTCTCAGAATGGTGGAGAAAATAGCAACGAGGGCATTGATGCTAATTTGGTCCACAAAAGCGGGCTGTACCTGGCCATTCTGCGTAGACAACAAGACAGTAATACCCATGAACGAAGAAATGGCAAGAAGTAAGGCTAGCAATTCGAAAGCCCATTCTTTTGAGATGACAAACGCGCTCGATTGTTTGAATTCGGCGACTGCCTGTGGAAACAATGGGACCCTGGCGTTGTAATAATCGAATAGCTCCGCTTGTATGATGGAGAATATAGTGCGTATGATATTAACGCCTCTCGTCCTTTTGGAACAAATAGGATTGGTCTCCGCGTCGAGATCTCCGTGGTTTTCTAGGCAGCCCCTGTGCCCGCAGGTATGCTCTTTGGCAATTGTGGAAATTGCCAATCCGCTATCATCCTCTAGCTCACTATAATCCAGACTTGTGCTGCTACTTGTGAACAATGACCACACATCGGGATGATTGCGATTGATTCCGGCGTAGTTTGCCAGGCGTCGTCTCTGCCAAAAAGATTCCGCTTGGGTTGATTCGTCGATTTGTGCCGAGTGTATCGCCGTACCAGCCTCGGTTGTTGTTGACAAGTTGTCGTCAGGAGTCACGGAAGGGGCGTGCTCTGCCTCTTCGCGTTGCTCTCCATTTAACAGAGGAACTCCTGCGGAGGATTCACACGACTCCTGGGAGGGAATGGCCACCATAATGATCTCGTCGCTAAAGCCTTCAGTGTTCTGGGCCATGTTGAGGAAGATAAAGGTAAGAATGGGTGGCGGGAAAGACAGTTGGAAGAGTATGAAATCGGCGGTGAAGGCCTTGTACGTTGATAACTGATGGGGCTGTGGCAAAAGACAGTGAGTACGTCGTGCTTCAGCTTCGCTGTCGCGTGAGACAGTCTCCTATTATACGAAATACCTGACGTGTCTTAGTTTCCCTCGGCGACTCGATGCCATGCATCAGCCCCCTTTTCTGTATTGCGAAACCACCCCTCTGAAAGCTGAGCAGTACCGTACGTCAGCCTGCGGCGTGCCGACAAATGGGAAGTCTAGCCATACTCAGCCTCATGCTCGAGTTTCTTTTTGAACAGACATGAGGTACAAGAAAAATGAAGGGGTAACATGATTGAATCGTATCTCAGATATTCTGTCAGTCACGCAGCCTGCTAGCCACAAGGTGAGCGACGATCTGCTTGGCTTACACTGCATCAGGCTGTACCAACCGTAATACCGCCACGGTCATTGGCATGCGCGACGTCTTCAAATTGAAACCACTAGACATGCTTCTCCAGGGATAAACGGGTGCCGCAGGGCGTACGGGCGAGGCTGCCACTTTAATGAAAAGATGCGTCGTTCTGGTCGTAATTTGGTCCGCCAAAATTTCAATGAAGGCCGCCAAACATCGTGTCTACGATCAGGCAGGCAACATACCTACTTGGGTTCATGCTTTCAATTCATCTTCTCATGCCCTGTCTACCAACAAAAGAATACCTTGCTTTTCTTACTTCGACTTGCCAGTGGGAATAGCAAACAGCACAACCTTGTCACCCTCGTCCAGACCCTTATCCACGCGGAAGAAACCCCGTCTCTCCAGCTGGATGATGTCGTCCTTCTTCAGCTCACCAACACCGGCGTCGCACAGCGCCACCTCCATGGATGACGTGACGGGGTTGAGCGCCTCCTCCAGGACGTCGTCCTCCTCGAGCTTGTCCTTCTTGATGAGGTAGTCAAACTCCCACAGCTCGGCCTTGACGAGCTTGGTGCCCTGCGTCGAAAGCCAGGTGACCTTCTTGTCGGTCGTCTTGAAGTCGCCCTTGAGGTTGAGCTCGAGGTTGAGCTCGGGGATGGGCTCGCCGGCGGCGATGTCGCGGACGAAGGCGTTGCCCCAGCCCATGAGGGTGATCTCCTCGTCCTTCTTGAAGCTCTTGGCGTCGGCCTGGTCGAGGATGAGCTCGTTGGAGAAGACGACCTTCTTGGTGCCGACGTCCGGGTTCTTGGGGTGCTTGGGCTTGTCCTCGGTGCGCGGCGCGGCGGGGGCCTCGGCACCGGTGACCTTGACCTTGACGGCGTCCTTCTCGAGGATGGCGGTGTGGCGGGGCGCGATGGGGTCGATGACCTTCTTGTTGATGTTCCAGAAGGAGTTCCAGTCCATGTTGACGACGTTGCGGGAGGGGCCCTGCTTGATGATGAACTCGCGGAGGGCGGGGATGGTCATGCCGCGGCGGCGGACACCACGGATGGTGGGCATGCGGGGGTCGTCCCAGCCCCAGACGGTGCCCTGGTTGACGATCTTGGCGAGCTTGCGCTTGGAGAGGAAGGTGCGGATGAGGTTGATGCGGGAGAAGTCGTGCATGTAGACCTGACGCAGCTTGAGGGTGTCGAGGAACCATTGGTACAGGGGGTTGCGGTCGGTGTACTCGGTGGAGCGCAGGGCGTGGGTGACGCCCTCCTTGGAGTCGACGACGGGGCAGGCGAGGTCGTACATGGGGTAGATCCTCCAGGTGTTGCCGGTGCGGTGGTGCTTGTCCTCGACGTTGCAGCGGTAGATGACGGGGTCGCGCAGGGCCTTGTTGACGTTGTCGACGGAGATCTTTGCGCGGATACAGTTGTTGAGACCCTCGGGGGTGCCGTTCTTCATCTCCTCAAAGATGCGCAGGTTCTCCTCGACGGAGCGGTTGCGGCACTTGGACTCGATACCCTCGCCGCGCTCGTTGCGCATGGTCTCCTGGTCGGTGTCGTCGGCGTACGCGTGGCCCTCCTTGATGAGGCGGACGCAGGTCTCGTAGAGGTAGTCGAAGTAGTCGGAGGTGTAGGAGACGGCGTCGGGGGTGATGCCCATCATGGCGAGGTCCTCGATGATGGCATCTTGGAACTCCTCGCTCTCCTTGGCGGGGTTGGTGTCGTCGAGACGCAGGCGGAGCTGGCCCTTGTAGGCCTCGTGGGCGAAGTAGTCGCTCAGGAGGGCGGCCTTGGCGTGGCCGATGTGGAGGTATCCTGAGGGCTCGGGCAGGAAACGGGTGACGACGCCCTGCTCGGCGTTCTGGAGGGCCAGGGAGTAGCTGGCGCCGGCCTTGGAGGCGGCGGCGACCTTGGCCTTGCGAGCGGCATCGGCGGCCTTGGTCTCGGCCTGGATCTCGGGGAAGCTGGTCTCGATGAAGGTGAACCTGTAGGTTGGAAGGTTAGCTTTGTTAGATAGCGAGCAAGATGCCGAATGACGCACCAGCGAGTCAGGTTAGCCAAAGTTCCTTTGCGGATGAAGCCCATAGCAGCCTTGTTGGACTTAAGCGTTTGCCAGATCTTGGTCTCGACATCTCCGAGAGAGTAGCCCTCGACGAAGGTGCGCAGGGTCATGTGCTTGTCGAAGGCGCGCAGGTGCGGCTCGATAGACTTGAAGTCGCCGCTCAGGGCGGTGGGGAGGTTCTGGAGCTCCTCGGCCTTCATGGTTGCGGTAGTCGAATCCAATTGGGGCTATCGGGGGTTCGAGGTGAGGGATAGACAGGACGGTCCTGGTGTCTCGTGAGTCAAAAGTTTGGGGGGGCTGATATTTCGTGGTGGGGTTAAAATTGATGGAGGGGTAACGCCACGCCGCGGGCACTCACCGAGAGCGCTCGGCCGATATTGGTGCTTGACCGAGCAGCAGAAGCTGACCGAAGATTGAGTGGTACTATTAGTGGCTAGGGATATGACGTCTTGATTTGAGTACCCAAGGATACTGCAATACAATCAATGGAAAGATGGATGATAAGCACGTTGAAATACAAGGCGCCGATATCGCTGCTTTATATACTTCTTTTCACATTAAATTTCAGGTTTTGATATGACTCTTCAGCTCTAGCAAGCTCTGGTGACAGTGGTGTGTTTCGGCATTGACATTGAAGTACGTACCGCACACACCGATGTGGAGCGAGATGCCCCCGAAGCCGATAAGATACCGGCGATCGATAAGATAACGCGCTTCCTGCCTGAGACTCCAGGCCACTGCATTTTTTCTGCAGTCTTCGGCCAGAGCTTCACAGGCGATATTCGAGGTCTGGCTTGGTGGTGTTGCACTCGCCTCTCGCACATATCCCAACCCACGATGGCGTCAACGTCTCAATGCATGGCCGGCATGGCCCGTTTGAGCCTCGCCAGCTCCGCCAGACCGACGGCCTCCACGATACCCCGGTTCCTCGTCCCATCCGTGGCCCAGACACGATGCGCCAGTGTAGGACCCAAGAAGACGGAGAAGAAGAAGAGGAAGTTGCCCAAGGACTACAAGACCTACAACATCAAGGGCTGCCCTCAGTTCTCGCTGTGTGACGCTGTCCGGTATGTCTCCCGACACCTGTCTTCACGGAACTTTGTAGCTAATAAAGCACCCATAGCTACCTCCGCGCCTTCGAGGTCGGCAAGCCGCCCCAGGCGATCAAGTACGAGCTCCACGTCCACCTCAAGACCCCGCGCAACGGCAACGTCGTCAAGAACCGCATCCGCCTCCCGAACCCCGTCAAGTCGGACGTCCGCGTCGGCGTCATCTGCGAGGAGGGCTCCGCCGTCGCCCAGCAGGCCCTGCAAGCGGGCGCCGTCATCGCGGGCCAGGAGACCGTCTTCGAGGCCATCCGCAACGGCGACCTCGCCTTCAACAAGCTCATCTGCCACGTCGACAGCGAGGCCGCGCTCAACAAGGCCAACCTCGGCCGCCTGCTCGGCCCCAAGGGCCTCATGCCCAACCGCCGCATGAAGACCATCACCGACAACATCACCGGCTCCATCCGTGAGACGATGGGCGCCGACGACTACCGCGAGCGCATGGGCGTCATCCGCCTCGCCATCGGCCAGCTGGGCTTCACGCCCCAGATGCTGGCGTCGAATATCAAGGCGTTTGTGAGCCACATCAAGCAGGACATTGCGCAGCTCGACACGCACAAGGACGTTCACGAGGTGGTGCTGAGTACTTCGCAGGGGCCGGGGTTCAGCTTGAACGGCAACTTTGACTCGACGGACGAGAAGGTTACGCCGCAGGTTCTGTCTGGCGTCATGTAATACGTACGAATTATATCCCAGCCAAAAAGGATGGCTTTAGATGACAAAAGAAATGTACCATATGTATGTTTGTTACACGTGTATCGAAGTGGCAGCGGCACAGCGCTTTCAGAACATGTCGGAGATTTTTGGGTATCATATGCATCGCTACTTTTCTGCCAGTCCTTTTCCTTGTGCGCTCAATTGCTCTTGAGAGCCTTGATCGCCTCCGCCTGGGCATCAAGCAGCCCGTACAGTCCCAGATACTTGACGACTCTCGGCTGGCCCCTCTTGCCCGCCTTGCGCGCCTCCTTCATCGCCGTGCCGAGGTCGAGCAGGATCGTGTTCCGACACCTCGTCATCCGCGCCTCCGTCTTGACCACAAACTGCACGTCGCGCCCAATGGCATCCGCCAAAGCCTCAATGATGCAGTAATCCTGCGCAAACCCAGCCAACTTGGCTGGACTGCTTCCCACCAACCCATGATCGCCCTCCTCCTCCTCGTCCGACTCTTCACTCTCATCCTCGTCCCACTCCTCATCCTCCTTCTTCCCCGGCAAGCTCGCCAGCGCAAGCCGCTCCTCCAACGCCGCCACCCGCTCATCCAGCTCCAACATCTTCCTGCCCGCCTCAATCCCCCGGCGCACCTCGCGCAGCTCCCCGCTCAGCCCGCCGACCTCCTCGCCGCGCGCGCGCACGCGGGCCTTGATCTCGTCGACGGCGCGGCGGAAGCCCAGCATGGCGACGCGGACGTTCTCGACGCGCTCGTCGCCGCCGCGGAGCTCGTTGCCGAGGGAGAGGAAGGCGGTGTAGTTTGCGTTGACGAGCTCGAGCAGCTCGGCGCTGATGGCGGCGCTGCGGTCGCGCAGCTCGGCCTTGAGGTCGTCGAGGGTCTGGTGGCGGTGCGGCAGCGCGGAGAGGTAGCTGGCTGGGTGGAAGTCCTTTGCGAGGAAGTCGGAGCGCGGGAGGGCGGCGGGGAAGGGGAGCGGGGCACCGTCGTCGTCCAAGTCGTCGGCTGCGGCGGTGGCTCCGGGGCCGGTGGCGGCGTCGGCATCGGTGGTGGAGGAGCCGGAGGAGGAGGGGAGGTGGAAGGCGGCTGTCTGGCGGGGGGATTGGACGTCCATTTTGGGGGTCTGCTCCGCGTTCGGGCTCTCCTTTGTGATGGGAGTGGTGTGTTCCCGGCGCAAGCAGTTGCCAATTAGCCTTCTTCTTTTCCCACGATGAGGAGCCCTGGAGTGGTGCGGCTCGGTCGGTCGTCGTCGGCGTAAGGTGGTTTTAGCTCGGAGCAAGGCTGGATCAAGGTCGCAGTGTCCAGTTGATGAAGACAGAAAAAAAAGATGGGACCCGCCACGAGGGTGACGGTGGGAGCTGCGATCGGGAATTATTGGGAGGGACCGGCGGCGTTCTACTAGTGTGTCACCGTCGTGGGATTTTGGGTATCTGAGGTTTGGTGTGGTGTGGTGGTTGGGTTAATGAGTCCCCTCTTTCTGCTGCGTGGCTGATGCAGAGTGATGTTGTGCAGCTCGTGATGTCGATTGGGCGGTTCACATTGGCGTGTGGTCGGAGTTGGCAGGCGAGTTACGCGGGGATGGAGAGATCACTGTGGGAATTTTAGGGGGCCTGGACAGTGCAGGGAAGGAGCTCCACTGGCGGTGTCCACAGCTGTGTCAGTGGACACGGTTGCGCAACCTTTGGGTTTTTGGCAAGTTGGATTGGGCAATGCCGAGCGCGCATCTTTGGAGCATTTGGTTCGGCTTTTGGTTGTTAGGACGTGTCACTATTCCAGAGGCCTTTATTGGCGGTGGCTGATCTGTAGAGATCTTTGCTCTGTCCAGTCAGTAGGGTAGGTATGCAGAATGCAACAGAGATGCATGGCTGCGTCTGACTGTATCTCCATCTCCAAAAACATGCGACGCAAAACACCTGGACACGAACACAGGCGTCGTTTCTAACTCACCACTAGCAAGGCCTAGAGGAAACTATTAGTGAGGATTACGGCACGGAGGCCGAATTGCCCGTACCCCTGACTCGGCGGCGGTCAGGTCTCCCTTGCAAGGAGGGAGGGAAGAAAAAAAGTGTTCATACTTCTGCTATCCGTACCTCAGGCTCCCAGGCGTGATGAGCGCCGACAATTACCGTAGGTCGTGAGGTAGGTAGCACTTGGACTGGCGCTCCCCCTTGGCGCGATATGTCATGTTCTCCGGTCTCCCACATGGTAGCCTCCACTTGGATCAGTTCGAATGTGGATGAAGGGCCGATCTGATTGCGCAAATTTGTTGGATTTTGGGGGCGAATGGGAGGAGCGACTGGACTGCAGCTTGGGGTTTGGGGGGCGTGACGATCTGAACGAGATGCGTTTCGGGTCTCTGTGTCCACCGCAGAAGTTTTTCGCTGGAGCCGTTTGAGTCTCACCAGGCACGGGTGAAGGACAGAAGCTATCGGATAGGCAAGATGGGCCAGGGTTGGGAAAATTCGGCATGTCATGTGAGCCTATGTTGGTATATCCTGGGCGGAACGAAGGAAGGGGAAGCAGCGGCTGAAGCGGAATGGTGTGGTATCATGTATGGATGGTCGTGGTGGTGTGGATAATCATTGAAGCAGGAGCAGAGCAGCAGCAGCAGGCACTGTAATGGGGATTAGGGCGAGATGGAATGGAGGGTGGTGACATCTTATCAAGTACCTCCTGATCAAACCGATCTTTACGTCCCTGATGAACTGCCCCGAAGCGATTGGACGAATAGCCGTGACACGGACGGCGGTTGCAGCGACGGTGCGAGGTTCCATTGAGGCATAAATTCCCGGCTCGGTTTTAATTCGTCGACAGGATCTGATAATTTTGTGTACAGTCTGTACCCTTTTACTCTGTGACGCCTTTGTGCTTGGCTAATCATATTGCCATTGTTCCTCCATTTTTGACTTTTTGCCGTTATTACCTTAACTCATGGTGAGTCTGACTCGGCACTCTCGGTCGGCTTGTCCAACATCACAGATGGCAAACGATTCACCAAAGGTTATACGGCCACTTCTGTCGTGGTCTCGTCTGAAGATTGAATCAAAAGAAGCTCATAAGGTTGGTCGCCTTACACATCTCGGCATACGAGACGAGTCATCGGACAAAGGGCGGTTCCTATTTGTCGGTGAGGGCGGCATGGTCCCTCGACACTGTGACAGTTCAGTTGGTGAGTTACATCCCCCATCCTGACACTGCGACATCGGCAGACCCTGAGATCAAGCCTCAGTGGCCACCCTTTGGTGCTCATGGTGATGGACCCCCATTCTCGGAATGTGGTGAAGCTTGGCACTGGAAGACGGCGGTGGTGGACGGGTGAGGGGTTCGTTCCTGGTTGGATCTTACGCCATGGAAACTGAGGACAATGGCTGCGGTGGAGTGTCGTTCGTCAACGGGCGCGGTGATCCGTGTTTGGCGGCACATAGTATGGTGAGTGTGGACTACCTGAGGACAGGCGTGGGAGAAGTCGGGCTGTGCTGCCCCAGCGAGGACAAGTTCCGAGATCGCAGGCTCAACACACACAGTGGCGGACACTGCCCTGTGCCATCGAACGATGCGCCGTCTCCATGACCCGACCCGATTACTTCCTCCAAGGTCAACAACAACCTACGCACCACGCAGGGCAGGGGCCCAGCAGCAGGTAGGTCCTCATCACAGCCATGCCCGGCATCCTGGGCTCTGGAGATTTCCGTCAGCTTAGGTAGGTAGGCATCTGGGGTATCCAGTGGCTGCACACTGTGGGCGTAGTGGTGTTTGGGTGTCTGGGTGTCTGGGAGCACCTGGTGAGAGCTGGGTGGGAGCCGGGGCCCGGGGGTACGTATCTGGGGACACCGCAGTAGTGGCTGAAGACGAGAAAAACAGTGTAAAAAAAGAGTGCTAGCGCTGGCCCTGAGTGGGGTGTTTGCGAGCAGGGTAATCTTATCAATCAGATCAAAAATTCCTTTTCAATGTCGTCGTCCCCCCCGAACCCCCCCGTCCAGTCCGCCCTTCTGCCCTCCAGCTGTCCCTCCCTCCCTCCAATCCCCTCGTGTCGCTTCTGGTCCCTCCAAACCAACCAGACATTCCTTTCCCACCGCCCGCTTGCCGAGCACCGGAAAAAACAGCCAAATTCTGGGACCTTGTTTCCTCATTTCGACACTGTCGTCTTACACCGCCGTCTTTGATCGTTATCTCTCTCGATCAACAAGACTCCTAATCCTCACTTACACAACAACTCAGTCACCACGTCTCCGAGCCCTCCTCGCTCGACCTGCCCGTTGCCCGCACCCGCTGCGCCTATCAGCTGTGCAGTCTCTGTAGGGGTCGTCTGCTGGAAATCTGCTCGGCATCAGCTCAGATCGCTGCATCTCGACGCAATCAGCTCAACATCGCCGATTCCGCTCCGAGAGGGCAAGCCGACTCTCAGTCCAAGAACAGAAGCATTTGCAATCGAGGAGTCGCAGCGCAACAACAGCAAGAGGTTGTTCTTCTCATCTTTTACAATCTTCTCTCGAAATTTTAAAAACACCAAGAAAGCGTCGTCCTATCTCGTTCAGCCGAGCGTCACCACTTCGCCGAACCGTACCCTCGGAATTAAACTCCCGCTACCAACATTCTGCAAGCCGGGCACGCTACAATTACCACTACAACTGTACACCACCTGACGGCCCCACCACCACCTGACAGCCAGCTGCCAGTGTCCACCCCTCCACGCCCGCCAGCGAATGAGCGCCCGTACCGATCCCCGCCTGCGGTAGCCCTGCTGAGCGTGCCACCTGCACCTGCCCGTCCGTCCAGTTCGTCCCTTCCATGATGGCGCCCTCAGGTCTTTCCACTTCCGCCTCCGCCTCTTCCCACTCCTCTTCTACCTTTTCTCCCGTCGTCAACGCCAACGCAAACTCACCACCCACCGAAATCCGACGAAGCAGCGTCTACTCGCCCTCCGCCCCCTCGTCCGCCGTCTCTACTCCAACCGCTGCTTCGCCGACGGCCTCGACCCCCGGTGCGTCCACTCCCGGCAGCAGCGGTCCGTCAAATGCCTCCCACCCGCATCAGCTGCCAGCAATCCGACCAAACGCCGCACCACCCGCCATCTCCGCCAGGCCTCCCCAGCCCATCAACAAGATGTCCATGGCCTCAGTAATCAGCCCTCCGCCCGCCGAGGCTGCTCCCAAGATGTCCATGACCACCAAAGAATGGGTCATCCCACCCCGCCCGAAGCCCGGACGCAAGCCTGCCACCGATACGCCCCCCACCAAGCGCAAGGCCCAGAACCGTGCCGCCCAGCGTGCCTTCCGTGAGCGCAGGGCCGCCAGGGTTGGCGAGCTGGAGGAGCAGCTCGACGAGCAGCGCGATGTCTACGAGAAGACCGAGAAGGAGCTCAAGGACAAGGTCCACGGTCTGGAGATGGAGCTGCAGTCCTTCAAGTCCCGCTGCGTCCTGTTGGAGACCCTTTTGGAGCGCGAGAGGAAGGATCGCGTCAAGGCCGAGACGGAGCTTGAAGGCCAGAAGAGACGCATGCAAGACCAGCCCTCAACTGCTAGACGCCAGCTGTCACCCATCCGCCGGGACTCGTCAGTCACCATGAACCACGAACCCCCTACTCCCTCGGTTGGCCACTCGAACCAGCCTTTTTCAATCTCTCAAATCGTGTCCCCTGAGGACTCTACCCAGATGGAAGACTCGCCGGCCCCGTTTGGCTGCGGGTCATGCGGCCCTGATGGAAACTGCCAATGTGCCAATGACGTTCTCGCGGCCCCCCTCGCCGACTGCGGAGGCTGCACCCTTGGCGGTCGTTGCCAGTGTCTCGAGGACACCATCAAAAACGCCATCATGTCAGATCTCAAGCGGGCACCCTCTCCCTCGGCCGTGACTTCTTCCGAGAAGCGTGCACGCATCGAGCCGGCCCATGCTGAGGAGACCGAGATTGACTTTACTGCCATGTTCTCCAAGAAGGCGGCGCCTGCGCCGCCGCAGCAGTCCTTTCAGATCCTCCAGCCCCAACCACTTCCTTCAATGTCCCTCAAGGACTCATGTGGGTTTTGTAAGGACGGAAGCTACTGCGTCTGCGCCGAGGATGCCATGTCGCTCGGCCCCCCAGCTACCACCCCTTACGGACCTCCTCCCGCCTACTCACAGCAAACCACCCCTCCCCCCTCAGAGAACGACGCAGTCCCTCCACCCATGGAGATCGACTCCGATGGAGCCGTCAAGCTCCGTCCTCGTCCGCAGACCACTCAACCCTCGGCCCCCATCTCCCGCGGCTGCGGTCCCAAGGGCCCCGGAACCTGCGCCCAGTGCCTTGCTGACCCCAAGTCCGGCCTCTTCTGCCGCGCCCTCTCGGCAAATTTTGAGCGCAAGGGCGGCGGCTCCGGAGGCTGCTGCGGCGGTGCCGGACCGGGAGGCGGATGCTGCAAGTCCGAGTCAGCGCCTCCTCGTCTTCCCTCCAAGGAAAAGCTCGGCCTGAGTCTGAGCTGCGCCGAGGCCTACCAGACCTTGTCCAGCCACAAGAACTTCGAGAAGGCCGCGGACGATATCGGGTCGTGGCTGCCTAAGTTGCGTGCCGCGCCCAAGCCCGGCCAGACTCTGCCCTCACCGTCGCGGCTGCCCATCGAAGTCGAGGCTGCGAGTATCATGAGCGTGCTCAAGGACTTTGACATTCGCTTCGGAAGAGGACAGTAGGCTCATCGTTTGTTTCCGGTTTTCGCGTGGGCGGTTATCAAAAGCTTGATTTTTATTAATACCATGGTAATGGTAAGAGGAGGAACTGAATTACGTGAATGGCTCTGACGTGGGATGAAAAAGGAATTGGCGTTCCGGTCTAGGAGATAGCTATATCTACCTGTGTAAGCGGCGCTGATTGCGTCTGGGGAAGCTTACGAAACTTATGGAGAGGTGTTGCATGGCTTTTCGGTCAAAGCCGTAGGTGGTTTTCGTGAACCTTTTAAGTTAGTATCGAGTATCTCGGGTTAGAAAGTACCTTGAGACGAAGAATACAGATGATCTTGATCGTAAGAATGACTCGTCCCCTTTTGTGTTCGAAACAGTCGAGATGTCGTTCAGCACGTACTTGCTATGTTTTCCCGCCATCCAGTCCATACCTTTCGAGCATTTTGAGGGGTATAAAAACGACGTTTCGACAGCAGATCATTTCGGGCAGGCAATGTGATCCAGTGGTCTAGATAGAGGCTTTCGTCAGATTATTAATCAGAGCGAACCCCAAGAGCCCATGCAGCGCCTCCAGCACTTATTGTTCAGTCAGCATGTCTAGCTAGCGTCCTGGTGGTGCCTTGGGCGTATTCTGGTGCATATGTATTCCGAGCGCCGCACGGCAGGGGTGACGGGTGGAGGTGGGAATGCTGGAGGCTTGCTTTGCGGAGTAGGAAGGCCGGCCGGTTCGAATGCTTAGGTCCGGTGATGGATGTGCAGCTGACCTATGTCATTGCTGTTAATGAGAGGATTTACAAGACCTTCCATTGCTGTCCATGGTTTCTCAAATTCAGTGGTGGAAAGATTAGTCGGAAAGATATTTTATGTTTAGCTTGTGACGTGTAAAATCAGGGGTTGCCTGGTCTTCATACCCTCGTCCATCAGGAATGCAAAGGCAGGCCTTGAATCTAAAATAATTATTTGAACGACTCAGAGGAAATTGAATGATGCGAACACAAACAACCAATAGACGACATCGTACTGGGGCTATATCAGGGACGCTGAATGGCATGTAGTCGAAGTGCGGATGGAACTTGGCTCGGCTATCCACACCGCGATGGCCTGTCTACTCGTGTCTCTCTCTTATTCCGCTACACATAAGATGGCGAGAGGGCAAGACAGGAAGAGACGCACTGCGAGGTGTGCAAGTTGGTGGTCCTATTTCTGCAAGCGTACAATGACTTGAGGTCTTCAGAAGGCAATACACGTTGCTTACTAGGTAGTCTTCCTGAAGCGCGATTGTTGTTCTGATCATACTATGCTGTAATTATGCAGTCTTTTAAGTACTTAGGGAGAAGTACTTAGGGAGTGTTGTGGTGCCGTGATGTGACTGGCTGCTATGTGACTATTGCACGTTTCTTTGGGTATTTATAACCGACCTGTCGTTCAACTTTTGTTGATTACAAGAACCGACAATATCAGTGAATGAACATGGTGCAGACGCCATGCCATCAACAATATAAGCTGATTGTTGAGGAAACTGAGACTGTATACTTAGGTAGCCAGGAACGTAATTATATCGCGCGGCCACATGCTCGTGTCTTCTTCCCTTCGGTGATTATTGCCGCTGGATCTATAACCTTTGATGAAGAATGTCAGGGAAGACCGATTCGACTACGGGTTGTGTTGAATCAGACGCCTCTGTGCGGCTCTCTTGGAAGCGAGAGGGAAGTTTCGACAAGACTGGTCACCTGCTAAGTTGAATTAATCCGATGGTAAGCTATCACATTCTCGGTTTGTCAGTCAATGCCATATTCGAAAGTGCGTCCTTTAAATAGTCAAGTAAATAGGGAGCCTCTCCGCCCTACAGTTAGGATCTAGTAATTTAGTACTAACCGGAGACTCGCTGCGTTTTTAGGACATCAGCGTTTCTTCAGGACGTCTTTGGTTTAAATGCGTTACAAAGAAACATCTTTTCCTCATAGGTAATGAGTGTGGTAGTCAGCCTAATCTCTGGAGATCCCGTCCGATAACTGGGTGTGCTATGTTTCATCTAACGATGATTGTTGAGCCGAGAAAATTCGACGTTGGGATTGCGGAAGCTACAGCTCATCCGTATTCATTATCTAATAAACAACTACCAGTGATGGACCATAGAGAATCCAGACGAGGTTCCTAAAATGTTCTAGCCCCTCGTTCTCTATAACCCCTCTGGTAGCCGTGGCTTCTTTGCTCGCTTTGTGAAATGCCTAAAAGTCGAAGACTCAAATCCCAGTACCCAAAAATTCTTGCTGCAAGAACATTAGCCGCATGTCATCAGACCTTTTATAAAACATTTCTCTGAGAAGCAGAGACTCCGCTACGTCGGTATAAATCATACCAGAGAGCTGCAAACCACCGAGAGACTGCAAGCAAAATGTACCCAGTCTGATAGGTGCTGTAGGTTTCTGGCTGGCTCAAACGGAAGTACTCTATTGTGTCAAACGGCGGCCGGAAGTCGTCTTCGCAATTCCGGGAGATGGTTTATTTCTTATGAATCAGGATTTTCCATTGTCTTCTTTCTATACAAAGTTGAATAATGCGGGAATGGTTTGGAGACTGGAGGCGACGAAAGGCCGTGAACAAATGGATCATTAACCTAGAAGGTATCAAGACTGAACTTCAGAAAGAGAAACATTCTTTTCCATCACATGCAGAAACTAGACATATTTCTTTGCTGTGGAATCAACGACAGTGACACTAACAGCTCGACCAACTATAAGGCTTCTCTGAACGCCCGCCTCCCGGCCGGCTTGTCCGCCCTTTTGTTGTACCGGCTGCCTTGAGCTCCAGTTCAAGAATAGCCGAGACCGCATTAGAGGAACTAATTGACGTGATTTGTGTATAAAAGATAGTTGTAGTCAGATCCCCGTCAGAAATTAACACGGCCAATGTACCCTTTGCCTCTGAGCTTTCTATGATTGCGACTGCCCATGGGGTTTCCGCCGCGCGGAGGCATAAGTATTGGTCGATACCTTCATGTGCAAGCTGAGATTCTTCCAGTGATGTTAGAGAAATCCAAGAACATCTAGTCTTCTTGGAACTATTTGTGATGGATACTCGCATGATGATGCGGCACGGCAGCAGCTTGGTTGTATTACCGAAGAGATGCAACAGATTCAGTCCCTTATTCACCTCTGTCTAGGTATGGAATGAAGTTTGAAGCTACCCGACGAAACCCCAGCTAATTGTTCTGAACAGACGACACAAGCTACAGGTTTGGCTTTTGCATTGAAAGCTTAATCACGGCAGGCCGAAAGTCTATTTGGCTGCAGTTACGTCGGGCGTTGAGAGGCAGTGTCAGAACTTTATCATCATATTAAGCTAAGAAATGGGGAAGTCGGGAACACGCAAACTCGATGGAGGAAGCATGAAAACCTTGGATTATGCGATCAACAACAGGAAAGGCCACAAGCTGGAACGGCACATCTCGCCTAAGGCTGACAGGATGCTATTCGCGAGGTTCCTCTCGTTTACAGGACTGAATCAAATCCAGTCAGTCGCGCAACTTAGTTTCCTGAAGCATGCTCTGCAGGCAGCCAATGTATTACAAACCAGGAACTACAACGCCATTCTCGGCCTTTGGCCGGATGAAAACCATTGGTGGCAATCTGCTCGATGTCTTACGGCTCTCATCGATCTCGCGACGATCGATAAGAGATTCAAGTCGAATGTCACGGCAATTGTCGCGCATACGTACGAAACGAACAAGAGTAAGGGCGGTGGAAACTTCACCAATGACTACTACGACGACGGCGGCTGGTGGGCTCTCGCGTTCATCAAGGCCTCAGATATGACCAAGGGTACTGAACATTTTATGCCAGAGTACCTTGAGACGGCCAGGTTCATATTTGATAACATGACGGATGCTTGGGGAACGAAGTGTGGCGGCGGCCTTCCATGGAGGAGAAGCGATCCTCAACCGTATCTTGGGGCTATCCAAAACGAGCTCTATCTCAGCGTCGCAGCCCACCTCGCGAACCGCGCATTCACGGCCATGGAGAAGAGCAAGTATCTGAATGGGGCACACAAGGAGTGGTCCTGGTTCAAAAACAGCGGTATGATCAACTCGGAGGGAATCATCAATAATGGGTTGAATGATCGTTGCGAGAACTACATGGGAACAACCTGGACGTACAACCAAGGGGTTATTCTCGAGGCACTTGTTGAACTTGACAAAGCGACGCCTGGTGGGTGCTGTTTGGATGATGCAAACAGACTTGCGCAGGCTGTGCTAGAGAACAGAAATTTGGTAAACGAGCGGGGCATTCTCCGTGAGCCTTGCGAGACGACTGGCAAACCATGCGATGGGGATCAGAGGTTGTTCAAGGGCATATTTACTGATGGGCTAGCAACGCTACACAAGAGAAGCCCCCACCCTATCTATCGACAGTTCTTGGAACGGAACGCTGAAGCCTTGTGGGAGAATGATTCAAGAAACGGACAGATCTCTTTGCGCTGGACCGACCCCTTTGATGGGACTGAACTGGATGTCGGAACTCAGTACTCAGGCCTGGCTGCTCTGGTCGCGGCTGCGTCAGTTCAGTAAACCCTCAAATTTGGTACTGAGCTTGAGGGAGTTGCCAGAGACCTAGAAGTCATAGGCTGAAGAGAGATTGTATTGTATTGTTGCGTTGTCTAGATTCCGGTGTTAAAAAAAGCCAGCTGCGCTTTCATGTTTCAAGTCGCTGTCAAATCACCGATGCATGTGGAACCAATGTTTTAAAGAAAGCGCACAGCAGCTTCGATTTTCAATTCAAAACGGCGCTTATGCTCTTGACCCGATGTTCTATAGGAGATTCAGAGAAAAAAGGAAAAAGAGAGACGTTGCCCGTGACCATAGGAAAGACAAAGAGGACAGAGAGAGAGAAAGAGAAAAGAAATGGTTTTTGTGGTGTACATCATCCGTCATCCCCCATAACACCCAAGCTGGTTTGATGTCATGTCATGGTTGGCGAAGTCGCTGCCAGGCCCGCTCGGCTTCATCGTCGCGAACTCAGAGGTCGTTGAGCTGGCTGGCTAGGCTTCGAGGTTGTGGCGAATGCATTTAGCAAGCGGTGTCGAAGGCGACGAAGGTCTGGCCGTCGGTGGGGGCAGGGAGCTGGGAGGCGGGGACGTTGAAGAGGCGGCACTCAACGGGCTCGTTGGCGGAGGGCTTGCCGAACTCGACACTGGGAAGGTTGTTAGTCTGATGTCTGTGAGGGATTAGTGAGAGGAGTCTGAGACTTACGCCTGGCAGCCAGAGGTCTGCTTGCAGAGAGCAAGGCAGGCGTCCTGGGTGGTGATGTCCTCACGGGTCAGGAGAGGAGTAGGAGCGCTGGTGGCAGGGCCGGTAGGGGCGGCGCCGCAGACGTTGCGCTTCTTGGGCTGGTCCTGGTTCTGGCCGTTGTTGGCGTTGGCATCACCGTTGTTGGTGGCGGCGCCGTTGTTGGAGCCGTTGTCGGCCTGGGTAGGGGCGGTGGTGGGAACACCAGTGCAGGCCTTGTCGAAGACCTTCAGGTTGGCGTTGGACTGGGTGGGGATCTGGGCGGCGGGAACGTTGTAGAGCCAGCAGAGAGGAGTGTTGCCGGACTCAGGGAGGCCGAAGACGAAGGCCTGGCAAGAGGCGTCAGCCTCGCAGAGCTTCTGGCAGGCGTCGGCGGTGGCAGCGGTAGGCTGGGAGAAGGGAGCGACGTCGGCGTTGGCAGCCGCGGAGGGAACAGTGTTGCACTGGTCGCGGCGAGCGAGGGGGCCGGCCTGGGCGGCGGCGGCGAAGGCAATGATGGTGGCGATGATGAACTGCATTTTGAAGGTTGGTGGGTTGGAAAAGTTGAAGAACTTGAAAAAGTTGTTGAGTGAGTGAGTGAAGTGTGAGAGAGTGGTTGGTGCTGAAGAGCGGAAAGTGTTTGGTTGTTGAGTTGAGTGATTGATGCTTGAGTGTGCTGTGTGATGAGGAGAAAAGAAAATCGAATCTGGAGGTGGAAAAGGTTGTCTTTTATGTTGGAGATGAACTTCTCCTGAACACAGCAAACATCAAGATGATGTCTTGTTGATCCACGTTGTTGGACCACGTTCAACTCTGCAAGTCCACCATGTGGTGAAGCTTACGACGACGTCGAAGCGGCTCGACACTCAGCCTCTCTGCGGATAACCTTGCTGGTAATTGGGGCACGGTCCCGAATGTCACCCTGTAGACGTGAGGTCTTCGTCACGATCCGCCAGGGGTAATCGATAAGATGCGTTCTATTATCTGATAATGTGGCGGTTCGGGATCATGCTGAGAGTCCACATTGCCGGGGAATTCACGGAACAAGCCCATGGATGTGGGCGTGTTTCCTTAGTTCATCTGAATGGCTTAGCTAAAGGCGTGAAACATCTCTTTCCGGCATGTATATCCCAGTGTCAAGAGACAGTCAACAGTCGAATTGCTACAAACCCGTTCCTGAATCAGTATTACTGGGGCGAGAGCGAGTTCTCGTGCCGGAATATCCATCTGGGCAGTCAATCAACAGATGTCATCGGGACGTAATGAGCGATGAGTATCCCGTGTGGCGGGCAACCGACCAACATCCGATTCCCACGACAAAAAAGACGGAAAACGCATGAAGCACGATCTCGGTACTGCAGCCGTTGGCTTGACAGCCCTGTGGCGCAGGAGGAAGACGGTCCGTGGTGGACTTCCCGTAGAGGAAGACCCCTGCTTAGCACCCTCCCAAGCTTTGCGGCTCCCGACGCCTATTCCCCCACCCCCACATCCCAAAATAGGTCCCGGAAACCCCTGTGCCTTGAGGGGACAACTTTTTCAGGAGAACCTTTTGCCCTTTTGCCCTTTTTCCCCTTTCCACGGCCCGGGAGCCCCTCTGTCCACGCGGGTCAACACTCTACGATGCCCAATTCTTCGCGGTCCAATGTCCCGATAGAGACTCTGAGACCGGGGGTCCTGCCAGAAGCAGTCGTCAGTGAGCCCACAACGCCAGCCGCAGCAGAAAAAGTTGCGCTCTAAAAATTATGCTTCCAATTTCCCCCCAGAAGTCTGTTGGCAGACTGCCTTAGCGCGAAGCCTTCTAGGGCAGACGAGGACCACTTTTGCCTCGGTCACCATTGGAGCAGAATCGCTGTGGCTGGCACCGACTGCCGCTTCTGCGGTGACCAACTATTAACTCACCCGCTATATGGTGATCGACTGCGGCGGTGTAGATGACGAAGCCCTCGCTGGGACTGGAGGACTTGTTCTCGAACATCGGATGATCGGCACCGTACACATCATAACCCTCTCAACAACAAGCTATCCATTTGTCGAGTGTTTTTTCACTGCATCGTTGTGCGTCGTCATCACAATAGGGATTGCTGTAGGGTTCTGAGAAACTGGTGGTTCGTCGGAAGTTCAGCTGAAAGCTGGTACCCGCTGCGCTTGGACTGAGGTTACGAATTCTGACAGGAGTTTACTGGCCGGGAGTTTCAGTCTTAGAGGTAAGGCAGACTCTACGATGTTTCTACCTTTCGGTTTCGAAATAATGAGAAAGCCTAAGCTGGTTTCTCGCAGATGTCATGCAACAAAATTTTTGTCATACTACCGCATCACTGGCGTGGTGGTTACGAAGGTGCTGGCAGTCATGACAAGAAACCGGATGTTGTGATTTCATACCACAATGTTGTGATGCTATAGTGACAACAACAAAACACAAACAAGGCTTCCCGTGACCATGAATAATTTGACTCTGTCAAGATTACTAGGAAAACCATGCTGCACGCGTAGAATATGACACGCTAAAAAGAGCCAAGTTTCAGGCTAAATGGAGTAAATTGAACTTAAGCGCGCAGGCATGTCCCCGGGGAATGTGGGAGAGATTTGTCACCTTGGGTAACCCGCAGTAAGGATCGGCGACTCATCTAAACACTGAAGTTACCCAAATACCCAAAAGAAAGTGTGGAGGAGGGCCCGCGGGACCCGAATAACCGGATGCATCACTCAGGAGAATAGCATGATGAGTTGCGTACTTCCTTGGGGGTTGTGAGAATGCAACGAATCCGCCTCGAGATGTTAACCAGGGCGTACGAATATTGACTAAACTTGCTCGAAATAGCGCCCAACCAGACCGACTGGAAGTGGCATGCGGTAACTTCCGGCTGTTTGAAGCCGTCAATATTTGCGCCCACATGCCTGAACGGATACTGAGCGCCGTCAGGGTTGTAAAATGACACCAGTTGAGGTTACAATGCGATGAGAGTTTCCGTTGCAAAAGCAAAAATTAGTAGACTGGACGAATCAATTGAACTTAACGCGTGGCTCTGAAGTCGTGGAAGATGATCGGGTCTATTCTACCATTGATGACGCACGTAGCAGAGAAAAGCAGGTGACTGTACAAGTCAAGAACGTCTTCATCTGGGTGAAGCAGCTGTCGAAAATGTAATACGAATTGGTTCATCAAAGTTCCCTCTAATTTCCAAAACTCGAACTGCGTATTTTCAAGCCGAGAAACCGAGAGTCCAGAGATTCCGAGAACAATTCAGGCATGAAGATGTAAATGACTATCGGAGCCGCGGGAACAATGCATCACAGCAACGACATAGTTGTTAGCACGCATTCAACACTGCCATAGACGGGAGATCTTAAAGCCACGAAGACAATGAGACGCAAGGGCAGGCAGAACTTGTCTGAGCTCTGCCCATCCATGAGCGGCCGTAGCTGACCTCTTTATATGAGCTCAAACCACACGTGAGCCCACACGTGTCGAGTCCCGGTTGCCGAAAACTTCAGTGTCGGAATTCGGGATGAGGGAGAGATTCCGAGTTTCAACGGAAAAGCCCTCTGTGCGCCACATATTCACTTTCTAATAGCTCACTGTGTGTCACTCTGAAACATCACTACTCCGATATTCAATAGTAGAGGTGCTTCAGCCTTGGAACCACAACCGCTCTCGGAGGCAGCTCGGAAAGCACGTTGCATGAGCGGAATTTGCACGAGGGTGTTCAACATTCTACCAGGCTAGTGATTCAATCTAGAGTACCTAGACTAAGATATAGTTTCTCTCCTCTTATAAAGGAGACTACTTAGTCTTAACCTTTTCGACTTCCGTGAATTTTATCTATAATATTTAAAGCTTATTAGCTTGTGAGTCTAATCCGCGCACAGAATTATCATAACATATAATTTGCATGTTGGTTGTTATTTCTTCTTAATTTTCATATTAGAAAAATTCAGTATGCTTTCTTTTCAAGTATTCTTTATGAATTCAGCGAAGATGATAAACAGTAGTCTTATTTTACGTACTTAATAGCCTAATCGTTAAGCTTTAAAGTTCTTATTATTTGAACACAGGCTTGCAATCAAGTGCACGCAACTTTAAGTGTGCAAATCCTGGCCAGGCTCAGTACATTCTGCTTACCTTCTTTAAACGTTAGAAAGCAAGCTTCAGTTTTATAGCAATGTGATTTCTGTTACTAGTCACAGTCAATGTGTCTTCAAAAGCCACATCGTATCCCATTTATGAGGTGGCACAATGTCTCCAGAGGATATCCCAGCTTCCGAGCGAGACCAACTTTATTGACGTCAATAGGTCTAGTATACATCATGATCATAAGTCGTATTTACAAACATATCCAGTAACATTCTTTCCATGCGAAGAATTATTCGCTACCTGCCTTTCGGCTTTGAATTCGCCGTATTCATATCCGCGTAGACAGAGGATGAACTTATATAAGCAATATAACATGACTTTCCATCTTCCATCAGCCCGTCCATGGTTGGGGATCGCAATCAACATGGCAATTCATGAAACGTCACAAGGCGGCCCCAGAATCCTTTCGTCGATTTTGATTTCTAAAATCGGGAGAGGTTAGCAGGCAGAGCTTCAGTTCGAAACTATGAGCGTCAAATTCCGAATCGACCGCGGTGAAATGTCTGAGGGTACCTAATGTTTTCATTTTGACTGAGTACTCACGAGTGCATTAAAGCCGCCAGGATCCGTGTACAGGAAATGTTGCGCAATCTAATTCTTCTTCACATTAGGCTTGTACTAAGATTGCTATCTCATACATATGGACAGTGGAAAACACACGCACGTCCCAACCAGACTGACAATCTTCCACGTCCGGGAATCAGGATACGTTGCCGCCGTCTTCTGTCTAAGTTTCCAATTCATTATTCTTGAATACGAGAGAGGATTAAACCTTTTGAGACACGGCACGGCAGCGCACACTAGATACTGATCAGTACCTGGAAATCGTAGTCTCAAGATCAACATTTTCACAAGTCTTCTTAACCCCGGATTGTGTTTGATAGTGTAGGATAGCTGGCTATTTATAGTATATAACTAACGCAGCAAACGCGATAGACGCGAAGTCTAACACTCTATCTAGTCTCTTCCATATCCCCTGCCGTCTAGCTACATTAATATACCTTAGGTTACCTCTTAAAGTTTATAAAACCTGAAAGCCAAATGATCTTGGACCTGCTTGATGCCAATTGCGATTGATGGTTGACGTTCGCTGGATTGGTCTTTTGCATGTTTTGGCCTTTCCTCGCGCTATTAAGGAAAAGCTCCCCAATGCCATGTCTTTCTTAGCACGAGTATCCTTCGACAGCTTCTACCACGTTTCTAGGACATTATCACGAGGGAATACCCAGAAAGATGTAGAGAATAGTATCTTCACAGAATTGGAAGTCTCTACTGCGACGAGTCTCAAGTCTTTCACCTGGCACGGCACCATCGCATGGCAACAGCTTGGGCAAAACAGCTCGAGACACGTGCGAAGTTATTGCTGAAAAAATAGACTAAACGTAAGAAGGTCCTCTTTAAGTAGATTTACCGTGTCGAGTCCTTCGGGGTTTGCTCACAGCCACTTATGAAAGGCTCACGTGGGTGGCCACCCTGGTCCCGTACCTGCCGAAAGAATGTCCCGAATAGCACGGAACCCGCAATTCCACGCGTCAAAAAAGTATTTAAACACCGACTTGCAACTCAGATTTCAATTGCAAGAGCTGGACAGCCAAATTGCAGGTGAGAGCCAATTTCTTAAACCCCCTACGCCTGAAGTCACCGCGTTCCAGCGCGTCGCGAACCAAGCGCGGGGCACACCCGCGGACCCGAGGGCACCCTGGCACCATCCACCCCATCGTCGCTACGCGTCCGCCTGCGATTATTCGACGCGAATGGGATCAGGATAACTTTATAGACGAACGTGGAGATCCAGAAAGCTCATCAAAAGAGCAGTTCCACCCGGTACCTGCGGGGGCAAAGGGCTGGTGAAGGTCAGGATCTAGGAAAGGCCGTCGCACTGGGGTGCCATTGTGCACCCTAGTGGCTGAGAAACACACTGACTGGTGCGAGCCAAGCGTTTTCGAGTGGATTGGCGATAATGTGGCATGAGACTTGGGTCAATGACGCCGAAAGCCGACCGGATGAGACGGCGGAGCTCTACAGCCGGCTGTTCTCCTCTCGCAGTCCGTCGAACTGGCGTTCACAGTTGCATTGAAACACGAGGGCAAGTCACTCGAAAGAAAAACATGTGGCATTCGTAATCGTCTAACCCAAGCCTATATTTCATATCCTAGTCATAATCATACGAAGTGGTATATCCTCCAAAACCATATGCCCGCTGCTAATGTCCCACTGTCTACATGGGTTGAGTGTATCAAAGAAACGAAAAGCATTCGAGCACGTGTTCTGTCCAGTTGTCAAGCGACAACATGCCTACAATACTGACCTCCGCTGTAAATGCCGATGTAAATGCCATGATAAATAAGACCGCACATGCCATCGTGAAATTCCTAGAGTCATTTAAAGAAGAGCCCGCCCCCGGCGCAGCTGGAGAAAGGAAATGCATCAAAATCAAGAGTTATAAACGTAAATGGTTCGCACCTCTATGCAAAGCCTAAGCCATTGCATTGAACTCGTTCTGGCGGAGGAAGGATGTGGCGAGCTCATCGCCGCCTTGCTCTGCCGCCTGGAAGAAGTGGACCGCGACGCACATGAGTGCGGGGTCGCTGCGGACGTCTCCATCCTTGAGCCCCGAGTCTTGGCCGGGATGCTGAGCGCCGACAGCACCCAAACTGGAGGAGCCGCCAGAAGCCCGGCTTCGGTCTGCAGCATACAGTCTGCTGGCACCTGGACCGCTGCGTCCGGAAGTGCCGGCGTACTTGTCCATGACGGCTTGCTTGAAGACCTCGCGAGGCTTAGACAGAGGCAGCGTGGTGCGTTCCACAAGCTCGGGGTTGGATAGGTAAAAGATGGCCAGCTCACGTTGAGCGGTGGGAAGACCCTCCTTGGCCGTAATAGTCCACATCTTTCCTGCCTGCGCCAAGCTGTATGCTGTGGTGACAGGAGGAGGCGAGTCGGTATCCAGCCGCTCGGTATCGTGAAGTTGTGTATCGTTTGTGGTTTTGCGAGTGCTGGTGTAGACGCCTTGAACCTCGTCCGCTACCTCAATCATGGTACGGCAGACCTCTTGCTTGAGGCCTAGCGCTGCAAGACCAGTATCCCAAAAGGCAGTGCCCTTCTCGGTGTTGTCCAGAATTGTTGGGTTGACAAAAGCTGCGATGAATTGCAGGTCACGGAAAAGCGTCTTGGGACGGATAGAAGAGTCGCGGAAGAGAGTTCGGAGGACATTGGTGATGGCGTCTTTGTTCGTCGCGCTGTTCGAGGCGACCGTCCGAGCGTCAGAAGTGCCTGGTCTCATTTGGCCACCAACAGTTGGCGGGGAGTTAAGAGGGAACTGCTGGAGAGCATGAGACCGCCTCTCTCTGACATTGTCAATCACCTCCTCGAGAGGGTTGGAGCGACTGTTGACGGTAGACTCATCGGCTGCGGGTGACATGAACTCGGACCGGTTCCATCCAAGTCGGGACTTCTTGGAACCAGTGGCTAGAGAAGCGACAATGAGCTGCTCCAGCTCGTAAAGAGCGCCCAGTTTGGCGTGAGGGTTGGGGTGAACGCTGAACATGCGGAGGAGTCGTTGGAAGGCCTTCTTAAAGGGGAACTCGGGAGTCGATTCCTTGGCAGGCTGCTTGGAACGGGTGGAGATGGTCTCAGTGGTGGCTGCAGAGTTGTCGTTGCCTGGAGTGCTGCCTGTTTCCGTCGTCTCGGAGTTCTTGTCGGTTTCTCCGGCTCCTCGCAAGTTTCCAAAACTCTTCTTCTCGATGACACGCAGCTTGCCTGACTTGCCCATCCGGCGTGCTCGTCTGTCGAGCGAGTCGCGTCGATCAATGCACTCTTGGCCCAAAGTCGAAAACCAATCATCGGTCTCTGCGCCGCGAGCAAAGACAAGCGTACCGAGATCAGAGAGGAGAAGGCTGACCAAAGTCTGGCGCAGCTCGTTGAGAAAACGGGCCTTCTCTTCGGAGAGTCGCTGTTGATGTACCGTCTCATTGGACGATGCCGAGGTGCCTGGCCGACCGATGGAGTGACTGGCATGAGAGCCAAGGGAGTGTTGCTGGAAGGAGGCGGACAGATTTGTCACGCTTGTCGTGGGAGACTGGGCCCGAGACGTGGTAGAGCTCGGTGAGATGGCCGACTGGAAAGGTGACCAGAACGTAGAACTAGAGTCGATGGTGTGGACAGGCGAAGAAACGCCAAAGTAGTCCGGTCCATCGACGATGTCGGATAAGACGGTGCTTGCCCTTGAGAAACGGTAGCTGCCAGAGTCGAAGGACTGCTGACTAGAATTGTGAGCTGACATGGCTCGGAGATCCCTAACAGAGTTGGGACGACCAGTAGACATGAATCGTCGCTCGGGGTCGCTCATGACGCTAGCAGAATCGTCCCAGTTGTGTTCTCTGTCGCGGGGACCTTTGTTGTTGTTGGTCTCCAGGTTGCGCCTGTCGCGTTGGTAGAGCTCGCTCGACCAAAGGACTGGGCCGTCCATGATGGACTCTCCGATCAACTTGGAGATACATGTGTCCACCTCGCAGGTGAATCTGTGGATCCTCTCTTCTCCGCAGCAAAAGTTCTCGACACCAGCTTGTTGAAGCCAGCGTGATGTCTTGTCCGCTTGGTCGTCACTCAGCTTGTTGGGGCCACCCTGCTCTTCTGATGCTGCAAGCAGGTCCATGATCTGAGTCTCAGTGCGGTACAGGTAACTGGATGCGGGTGCTCGAGCCAGATGGGCACGGTTGCGTTGGTAGGAGTTGTAACGCCGGGGCATTCCCATCGTCTTGAGAGCTGCGCAAATGTTGCGACTCTGTTCGTAAGGCGCAGAGTTGCGGACGTCAGTGACGTACCACATCTTGTCACGAAGAGCACGCAATCTCTTCATCATGGCCTCAATAAGACCTTCGTGGCGCTCTTGGCTCTGCTTCAACCAGACGAGCCATGCGTCGTACTCCTCGATGGCAGATGCGCAACGGCGGATGGAGTCTCTGGGGCCGCGAGAGAAGATGTTCAGAAGGATGGCAAAGCCGTTGCGCCTGAGAGACTCTGAGCTGAGAGCATTGAGTTGCTGCAAGGTCTTCCAATAAAGGTGCGCTGAGACGAAATCTGCTTGGGCTCGTGACTGGGAGGACGCTGCATTCAGCATGGCAACGAGGACGGAAGGCGGCTCAGTCTCGTGGCCTTCGGAATTTTCCGAGTCTTGCGCAGTTACAGTCTCCTTGGATTGTAAATCGGCTTGACTTGCTTGCGCTTCGACCTCGCGCCGGCGATAGGGATTCCTGCTGGGTGTGGACTTTTCAGCAGTGATAATCTTGTTCTTCGATCGGTACTTCTTGATGCCAGTGGCGCGGTTGCTGAATTGGGCCCGGCCACCTTGGGGTTCAATACTCTGGGGTATCTCATAGTCCTCAACGAGCTTCAGGATGGAGTCTCGGAGTTGATGGTAATCCTTGTCCAGTTCGGGCTTGTCGTCAATCTCATCATCGTCAGTATCACTCGTCGAGGAGTTTTCCTCCTCTTCGACTTCCTCGTCTGGATCATAAGTCATCTGGCTGGACAAGCTGTTTCCATCCGCAGAGATGAACAAGACAGCCCAACGTTCAGCACACGGGTGGCAGGAACCTTGGATGACATCCATTCCAACCTGAGAAGTCATTTCTCGCAAAGCAAAGCGAAGGCGGTAGCCGTCGTCTTCGTAGTTGCTGAGTCGTCGTTGAGACAGAGGATCCAAAACAGGGGGCGAGTACCGTTGGGGTGAGCCAGTCCGTTGCTCCTCTATGTTCGTCTCTCGAGACGTCGTGGCATCGCTGAGAACCGAGGATGCACTCGTGCTGAGAATGGAGGCTGTTTCAAAGTTTTGTCGACTGCCTGCCATGGAAATAGGTTGTGAGATTGCGGAGAAGCCAGAAATAGATGGTGCACCGGATCTCAGCCCGCTAGACTGAGACATGGGACGACGCTCAGGGAACAGAGCGTTCACCAGAGTGACCAAGTCAGCGGGGCTGACAACCAAGTAGGGGTGAACCTCAACAGTCTCTCGGAGGGAGGTAATGGAGCGAGCGGGAAGTAGCCGAGGCGGGGGCCTCTGAGAGCGGGATCGCTTGAAGCGGTTCAGGATACTCTCAACGTGCTCCTGAATCTTGGGTGGGGTAGAAACAGTTCCCTTCTTGTTCCAGGTGATTTCCACAACCAGCTGGGACGCCCTCATGGCAACCTGTTTGAGGATCTTCTGACGCCCGTACTCGGTGATGTGGTACTCGCCCATAAGGCCATGGCTTTCCGGGTGGATGACAACGCCAAGTAAAAAGCTTGAGAAGAGCCACTTGTATACAAACCAATTGCGAGTGCCCTCGACAAGCTTGTTGTCTAGCTTTCTCAGGATTGCGTTGCCCAATTCGATAAGGCCCTCGGGAATGCCTGTTGCGTCCTCGTCATCAATGATTTCAAACAGTTCGTTGACGGCACGGTCGTAGAATTCCTCAGCAGCGATACTGTCCTTGGAAGTCCAGTCTGCCAGGTTGAATCGGGTTCCATGCTGGTCCTCGGCCTTGTCCAGAAGAAATGCGCCATCCTCAAGGATCTTCATCAAGTACCACTCCATGTTGGACTTTCCAGACCAGTCACGCATGGCCGTCCAGACGTTGAGAACAGATATCAGCATGGGCTCACTGGCAGACTTGGACTCCGTGATGAGCCGCGCCAAGGCCGTTCCCCAGATCTCGGTGCGCCTCCGGTCTTCGGCACTGTCAGGTCCAGCAGAGTTGGCGAAGCAGGTGTGGATTAAAGCCGATAGGGGATCGTGCCGCTGGAAGGAGAGCAGGCGCTCGATTGCAGTGGGCAGGTGGGCGGGCGTTCGGCTGCTAGATCCCATGTGGCCCCGGGTGTTAGAGCGGCCATGGTAAGGCAGCACAGATTCAACAGGCTCAAGTCCTTGGTGAAAACTGGTAAAAGCGTTCAATTCTGCGGGGGTTAGAGAACACAACCTCGTAGCCAAATAGTCTGGGTTTGTCCGGATCTGGGTCAGAAAGTTGAGAAATATTTCCCGAATAGATGCGGGCAGTTCAGATAGAAAAGGGGTCATAGAACCAAGAGAACTGGCACCCGATGTTGATTTGGGCGGGGTTTCCAGGCTTTCCGAGGAGGCCAAGGCCGGTGATTGCAGTGAGTCTAGCTCCGGCTCCAAGAGCGCGTAACGACGCAGCTCGTCGCAGCTTGTGCGCACATCGTGAATGGCGTTAAAGAGGGCAGAAAAGGTCTTTTTGTCATCGGAGCGGAAGCAATCGACCAAGTTCTTCCGGGCAATCTCACCACAGCGATTCAAACGGGCAGACAGTGCTGTAGAAATGAGGTTCCTCTGCAAACGAATCCTTGTGTTTGCGCGCTTGCGCTCCTGGTATTTGGACAACCTAACCAGGTGGGCAAGTTCCTCCAAAGTTGTGGCATCGGGTTCGGGGGCCATGTGAGGGTTCGTGTACAAAGAGGGATCTGGGAGCAGGGCCTTGCGGACGGCTGGTGAAGCTGTCTTTTCGGCGACCGGTGAGGGCGTGTCCTCCTGGGAAATTTCCATTGTGGCCTTGACAGGAGACGAAGCAGTGGGCGTCACAGCCTGGGCTATTACGGGCTTCTGGTGGGAGCCTCTTCGGGGCACGTCTTCGCTTCGGCGGACGGGCAGGGCTACAGCCTCGGGGGTTTGTGTGGGACTTGGAGATCGCTGCTGACGGCGGGATCTGAAGGAGGTATTGTAACTCTCGGAGGGAGGAGTCGGAGATCGCGGGGGGTTCGCGCCATCTTGTGAAGCAGCTACGGCGGACAAGCAGCGTTGGTCAGCATGGGGGCGCACACAAGCAAGAAGCCGTGGTTGGGCGCCAGGGCAAGCGGGTGTGCGACGTACGAGCAGACACTATGCGGACGGGCGATGAAAGAGAACGCTGCATGGAAATCATAATGCGAACATTAGAAGAATCGTTGGGAAGACAGGCGGGCAGCTTCAGCTTGGGCAATAGCAGCAGCTGTGGCGCAACTCGGAAGCTGTGCTGCCGCGACCGTCTGATGTGGGATGTGCGCTGTTGGGGACGAAGCTCGTCCTCGTTGGTGGTGGTGGTGGATCTGAAGTCTGCTTCGGCGGGGCAGACTGGGCGGCAAGAGGGGAGGGGAGGGGAAGGGATGGGGAGGCCGGCGCAATGCCAGTTCCTCGCGGGTTCGGGCTCGGTCGAGTGTCGACGATCGAGGTCGGGAAGCAAAGATGCTTGGTGTTGAGAGAGGTTCCTGAAAGAAGGAAAACAAATACGCCGTGGTAGCAAGAGCGGAAGGTCTGGTCGCGGCTTGTGTTTAAGGTATTCGGGAGGAAGGGACGGGACAAGAAGGACAAGGGTCGCAAGGCGAGAGAGAGAAGTGGGAGGCACAGCACGGTCAGGAAAGGCAAGGAACGGGCAACGGCAACAGCAAGGGGTGGCTTGGTTCCATTTGGGTTGGTCTGGAGGGAAGGTACCGCGGTACGTCACGTTGGTCAGGTACCAGGCGGTTGAGGCAGACCAGGTACAAGGAAGCGACCTGGCGACGTGCAGGAGGAGACGTGGAGCAGGAACGAACGACAGCAATAGCGACGACGACAACAGCAACGGCAACAGCAACAGCAACACCACGCTACGGGAAAGAGCAGGGAGCCCACGCTGAGGTGAGAGGCGAGAAGTGGGCAGCTGCACCACACCTGGTCAGTGCCGGCGCCAGCTGGACTGCAATGGAACAGCTCACCACCGCCCTCCCCCTTCCCCTCCACCGTCTCCACGCCCGACTCGCTGGACACCGGTATTTTGGTCCAGGACCGTCGGGTCAACAGGGGCCAACCTGATGGGGCCGCTCCCCGGAACCAGGACCGACCGGGCACGAGGAGGCCAGCGGTTAAGCATGGAAGGGACCTCGCTGTGAGGAAAAGGGCGCGGCCTCGGAGCCAGGAGCCATGAAGAAGCCAGCAGCCAGCAGCCAGCGCAGAGGGAACTTTGCGCAGTCACGGTGTACCCAAGGTACCTAGGTCCAGGTGGTTCCTTCCGTTTCCCAAAACTCATGTGGAGGGATAGACCATGGCACTGCTGCGAACTGCTGGCGGATCCTTGACTTGCCTTACCTGCCTCTGGTTACCTATTTGGAGGGAAGGCATGGATGACCACTCGCAGCTGCACAGAGTGAGGAATATTTCAAGGCAGGTACACACATAATCACGACGCGAGGCAGGAGGTACAGACGAAATACACCGCGCCTCCTTCCCAGGTACCTGACCTAGGTTGATCTCTCTCAGGGCAGGCGTGCATTTCCCGCCCCGTGAAGAAGGAACGTCTGTGGAAGCTTACCTCAGGCGAGGCGAGGAGAGGAGGCAGGAAGCGGCGTGGGGTAAGGGCTGGACGAGTGATGGAGGGCACCGAGGGGAAGGAGGGAAACGGGCCTAGACCAAACACAGCTAGAAGCAACGGACAGAGCGCGCCTCTCCCACCTGCCACTTCACACTTCGCACACAAAACCCGCGAAATGGAGGAAGAACAAGAAGAAGCAGGCGCTGCAGGGCAGGTGCAGCTGCACCAACCCAACCCAACAGCTGCGGGTGAGGTGGGAACAGAGATTGGACGAAAACGGTCGCCGCCAACGCCAGCGCCAACGCACACCCGCACTAGAAGGAAAGGAGGAAGACAAGAAAAAAAAAAAGGAAAAAAAAAGAAGAATCACAGCAGAGGAAAGACACAATGGCCAACGCTCAAATTCCCATTCAACAAATCGAATCCCCGTCCTGGTCGGCAGCCACCACCACCGCCGCCGCCGTTATCACAATCACTAATCAGAACCAACACCAGTATCAGCACCATCAAACCGTCGACACCACAAGAGAGACATTGAGGTTTTTTGCTTTTGTTTTGCTTCTGTCTCGACGAGCGCTATCATGGATCATGGACTATCGTGGGTACCCAGACCAGACCGACCCAGAGCAGCCGGGGCCAACCACAGCGACCGCATGACATTTCTTTTTATTGAATTCGTCATCGTCATCTCCTCTGCTTAAGCTGTCCCTGTCTCACCCCAAAGACAACGCAGACAGGCCCGAAAAGACAGGGAGCTGCCTGAATTGGGGTCTGCTGCAGAGTACTTCACCACCTCATTCTTCTTCAACCGGACAACCACCGTCGTCGTCGCCATGTCAAGTTGTCGCTTGTCGCTTGCCGTACGCTCCACGACAGCAGCAGTCACTTGAGGTGCCTCCCGTCCGTTGCCTCGGTGCCTCCTCGCCATCGCGTCTCACTGCCCGTCGGCCTGTCCTGTCGTGCAAGGTCTGACACGCCTGTCGCTGCACCGATTCAGATACGTACTCGTCAATTATTCGCCAGCGCCACCGGCCATGCAGCAGATGACTGCTGCCCTGCGAGATGGCCAGCTGTACCCGCCTGGAACCGGAGGCACACATACAGCTGCACAAATGCAGTATTTCTTTCGGCCCCGGGGGCAGAGCCCGACGAGAGAGAGGCAGAGGCAGAGGCGGTCTGCAGCAACAGCGAATGCGTTTCCGTATCTCGGGGCCCAGAGAAGGGATGCATGCGGTACGGAGTACACATCTCCATTGATGCACCTGTGAGGATACAGACAGAGAGTACCGTACAGCCCCTCGGCCGCTCCATGCCATGCTCCTAGCCATGCCATGCCATGCTAGCCGTCCACTTCATCGTGTGTCTCTCAACAAGTCGGACAAATCAAGCTTCACCGACGGACGATACGAATACCGCGGTACATGCAACGACAGCGAACAACTGACAGGGCAGGCAGCGGTCCAGCCGACGCGCATCAGTCAAAAATTACCTCTGCTTTTGGCCGCTGGATGAGTTGGCATGCATAGCCTTTGGCCCTCTTGTTTTACATGCTCGGCCACCCTGCTTGCCTGTCTGCGTCCTCTCCTCCAGACCAGACCCCAAGAGACCTCCAGCACCCACGACCACCAACCAACCGCACCGCACTGAGGGCTGCCCTGGTCGCCCGCTATCCAATCTGCGTCCTCCACGAGGCTGGCACGCCATGCCAACGCATCACAGGGCCCAATCAACCCCCGCCAGCCCAACCAGCATCAACCCACACCACCCGCTTCACCACCACCCTCGACAACCTCGACACCACTTCCCATCGCTGCAGCCAATCGCCCACTACCGAGCCGCTCTCCTGCCACCGTCCTGCACCTGCGATCTTGTCGCCGCCGCCGCACCAAAGGCCTGTCCAAATGCTGACCGGGGGGCTATCGACAGACCGACAGGTGAACCTCCAGCATCCATCCGACTTCCTGAACGCCGGACTGCACCACGAGAGGTCAATTGCAAAGGCCACGTTTCGGTCAAGTTCTTCAGCGCTGACTTCGCCTTCGTCGACACGCACTCACCGTTGATAGATATCCCTCTTACTTTGCCACATGACCAAGGTATTATCTCGGCCAGTTAGGGGCGATGCACGATAATTGGAGACGACGACGTCGCACACGACAAAGAGGCCTCTCCAGCAGCAAACGCCATGCACTGGGCTCGCATTCACGACGCGACGTCTTCTTGATGCAACAGCTATCCCGCCCATTTCCACCCCGTCTTCTGTGCCGCGTCTGGTGTGGGAGACCCGGCCTCTAAATTGGCCTCTACCACGCTGCTGGAAAGATCCAGCCACTTGCGCCGCCCAAGTGGTATCACGATGATTTCGTGCCACAACCGCCCGCCATCCCCTTGAAGATTCCAGTCACGGTACCATAATACCCTTCCATCCCGCTTCTGGCCGCCGACAGATCGCTCGTTTCATGCACGTCAGATTCGCCAGTCGACCACCTTCGTTCATCCGAAACCAAATTCCCCATTCGCCAAGTCGCCCCTTGTCCTTCCTGCGTCCTCTCGTCCCCGGCCACCCTATCGCGCCCAAGATGATGCGGGTCTTGGGAGTATTTTGAGGCCCCTTTTCTTGTTTATCTCGCATACGCTGTCCTCGTGAGGTTGTTCCTGCCCCCTCGACTTGTCCTTGAGGCTTGCCCAAGGCATTAACCAGACCTGGATTACCGCCAGCCCAAGCAACCCAATGAGTGGATGCGGCCCCAGCCGTATCAGGATCTGGTCATCCCACACCGCGATTTGCTCGTGGGAGCAGCCGTTCCGGGTTCTTGACGAGTACCGAGTTGCATCAGCACGTGGAGGCGTTGTGTCTTGGAACCAACCAATTAGTCGCCCAGCGACAACACGACGGGCCCGTCAGCCGGCACATGACCTCTTGACGCAATCCTTCCCAATCCCCATTAACACCGCGTTCTTAATGGGCCATTGAGGTTAGGGCTGCATATGCCATCGCTGGGTAATCTGCACTCCCGGCGCTAGTCCACAGGCATCCGCCTAGTAATTGGCCCCATCGACGTTTCTGTCGTGTCACTCATGTTGTTGTCAGGGTTTCGGCGCGAGTTGCTGGGGGCTATGTAAACATTGATCGGGGCGAACCTAGTTGATTCGTCCGTTTGACTTCATGCCAGGTGTTCCAGAAGCGTTCTTGATCGGACTGCTCGGCGGTTTCCGCAAAATCGCAAGAGCTGTACTCTGAACAGCGGATAATGCCGTTCATCTGCCGTTGGGTTTCCCTCTATTAGCCGCGGTCTCCTGTCCCAGGTATCATCGAATATGATGTTGAAAGCCTTGGCAGTAAATGAATTGGGAAAGTGTCTCCAGATGAATCTCCGCACACTGTCAGCCTTCGCAAGTTCATCTGATTGTTCCTCTTCAGGGGTTCAGGGGCTTCATAGACTAACACTGGTATATCCCAAAGTTCCCCTCAGCTTTGTGGTTATGACCATGTCTGAGTATGAGTTACTTTTGGGCCCCACAAGCGTTGATGTGTTGCCAGATGTCCGCTCTCCGGTCGTGTCACCTGCCAACTCCCAGCAACCACTGATGCCTTGTATTCATGGTGAATCCTAGTGCCCACTGCTCATAGACCAATTCAATAGAACTTTCATGGGAACAGTTCCTCAAGAAAGCAGCCCCGCTGTCGGCTTCTGAAACCGGTGCTGCCGTCGTTCTTATCTTTGGTCGGGATGCTCTGTGGACGTCTTCCTGATTCTCAACTAACTTGATGTGACCCGCTGAGTTGGAGTTCAGATGATGTCGTCGTATGAATCAAATTTGCTGCCTTGGGGACCATCAGTGAGAATCTCTGCGTCGAAAGAGCCTAGGCTTTGGTCGATTCCTTTGCGCTGTGAAAGGAAGACACGCTCTGGCTGTTGTCCAGATACCCCAGCGTTCGTGGACCCTACTCTGGTGACGATACAAAGCGCCATGCAGGGCGCAGGTGAAGCATCGTGTTCGACGCGGGATACCAGCGCCGGGCGTGTTTGAGCAGTTCATGATGCGTGCGCACGAAGGATGCGTGGAACGTCATATTCTCGAGTGGCATATGGTGGGAGAAATGAGTGTGCGAAATGTGAAAGCCTACACACCTCGAGTCCATGCGATAGATCAGGGATCGAATATGTCGAAATAAGCATTCTGTCCGTGGCATTTCGATGCGATCTGAATCACCTGAAGCTGTTTTCGCCGTCGTCAGCAGTGAGAAACGACCCTTCCCGAGGCAGATTTACACTGAATCCATGTCGTTCACTAAAATTGAAGGAGTCCCTGGTTGAATAAGGATGGCCAGCGGCCTAGAGCGTATCATTCGGATCGTGATAACGAGAGAGAATGACAGGGAGAGGAAGCTATTGAAAAATGGCGTCACTTACTGCGCCATGTTTGAATGCTTCACGCTGCGGTACCAGATCGAATGAGCGAAACACACCGTAGGAGAGATGTCAAGGGATACTGTGATTCAATCAAATCATATAGTTCGCGGCTCAGCTCACCGGGGTTTATAAGGCTGAAATGAGTTATAGCATCGTGCGAGCGAACATTCTGCAGCTACTAGTCGATGATGCCTGTATGGCTGACATGGTGGCGAATGAAGCATGAATTTCAACTCAAGTGATGATGCGTGTGGTCGACGATCTGACGCCAGGTTTTCTCATAGTCCTTCATCACGACGCGCCATGTGGAAGCTGTCAAGTCGATCAGCATCGATAGACAAACTCCCGAGTACCAGACAGGTCCTGAGATATCGATGTTTCGATCATGTAACTACGGCCACGATGGCTTGAGGATCAATGGGGGAAATTATACAGTTCATATCAGAGAACAAGTCAAGGAAGTCACTGGCTCGCATCGGATATATGTTCATAGTTGATTAACAATTATAATTATAGAAATATGCACAGCCTAGAGACTATTTACTGGAACGTAGCCGTGTACCTCTTACCGACCGTCGTCCCATTCCCAACAGACTGATCCTGATATATCGACATGACATCAGTGCTGTTATCGTACTCCACGCCGCACTTCTCCGAGAACCCGGTAAACCTCTCCACGCGGTCCTGGATGTACGTCTCAAACCCGCTGCGCGAGCACGTCGTGCCGGGGCCGTCCGCGCAATCCGGCAGCGGCTGCGGCGAGCTGTTCACCAGCACGCGGTAGTACTCCCCGTCCTCGTACCCGTAGCTGCCGGTGCAGTTCAACCTCTCGATCGCGATGTTGCTCAGGAACGACAGGATGTTGGAGCTGCGCCACGCGCGGCGGTAGTTGATCCTATCCAGGGGGAAGGTCGCGTTGATGTCGGCCGCGGCGCCGAAGCCGGGCTCCGAGTTGTTGAAGAGCCCCATCGCGACGAGGACCATGGGCGGCATCTCGCGGTGGGTGAAGCTCACGTACAGGTCCTCGTCAGCGGCGTCGGCCATGAGCAGGTTCGCGGTGGCGTTGAGCCAGGGCATGCCGACGTAGGGGGCGACGTTGTTGCCGTAGCCGACGTTGTAGTGATAGCGGATGTCCTCGGTGTACTCCCAGCCGAGCCAGTCGTCGGGGGAGAAGAGGTCGAGGTCGCAGAAGGGGGAGCGGCCGCGGATGACGGTCTCGTAGCCGCACAGCTGCTGCATGCCGAAGACGTCGTTGACGGTGAAGTTGAAGTCGGCGGCGAGGGCGTTGAGGCGCTTCGTGATGGGGGTCGCGAACTTTTCCTGGAATTTCCCGGACTGCTCGCTGCCGGCGGAGGAGGAGTAGGCCGGGCAGGCCTTGTAGGGGGTCAGGCTGTCGGCGCCGGACTCCTTGCTCTCGTAGACGGAGACGACGTTCATGGTGTCGTCGTCGATCTCGAGGCCGCGCACGAGGGACTGGGCGGACTTGAAGGTGCGCTCGGCGGAGGAGGTCCAGACGCGCTGGGGGAGCTTGAGGTTGGGGTAGCGGAACTCGAGGTCGACGCCGAGCTGGGTGGCCTCGAGGCGGCCGACGCGGGTGAGGATGGAGGTCTCGGCCTCGGAGACGGGGGCGTCCCAGTCGGCGAGGAAGCTGAGGGAGGGGACCTTGGACCAGTCGAGGCTGGTCTTGTTGCCGAGCTTCTCGAGGAAGGGCTCGATGTACTCCTCGAAATCGAAGTCATTGGCGTAGATGGCGGCGTGGCGGACGAGGTAGGCGGCGCGGGATGCGGTGCAGCCCTGGGGCGCATCGGGGGAGGCCGGGGGGTCCTGGGGCTCGAAGTAGGGTGCGACGCCGCCGAGGTGCTCCAGGGGATTGAATTTGTATGTTGAGTAGAGGGTTGATGCTGAGGTGTAGGCCAAGAGGGGCAGGAGGTGGAGGAGCTTGCCGGCCATTGTGGTGTAAGTTCGCACGCGGGCGAGGGGTATCACTAATCGCACTTCGGTAAAGACAGCGGAGAGGCTTTGGATTTTCACCAATGGCTTGACTTGGGGTGGAAGAGTGAGCCTTGAAGGGGATTTATACGACCATGCTGGGCATCTCGACCAGGGCTGCGTTCAGTAACGGTGATATCATTGAGGAGCCCGGAAAGGTGCTGCTGAGTGAGTGAGTGGAATGAATGAGATGGAATGGATCCTGGTCCTGGCCCTGGCAGCGGGAGCCGGGTGCAAGCAGTGGCAGGCAGCCCACTTTTACCCCCCGGTCCCTCCGACGGACTCCGACGTCACTGGCCGTTGTTTTCTGGGCCCTAACGACCGCCGCCCACGCGCTATTCGCACTGGACTACCAGCCGGCGACCAGCCCAGAGGTGAGCACCCACGCGGCGCGGGGCCTAGGCCTTCTTTGTCTTCCCCACATTCAACAAGCCTGCTTTTCTCTCTCTTTCGTGCCTGGCGGCTCTGCTCTACGTCATGACGTTGGACGAACAGCCTCCAGGCATACATGATCATCGGCAGGCAAACGTGTTGCGGCTCTCGCGATTGGTGACCACACTCTCCCGATGGCATTGCTGAAAATTTCCGGGGGGCCCAAGGTACCGAACGCGCTGGATTGGTCGAGAATCTCGGGAGTCTGATGATCGCTACGTAAGGTTCGTCTTGATGCTGTGCTGTACGACCACAACAGACCGAGAATCGCAATGTCTCTAGATTGTGCTGCGTCGAGCGTCAATCAGGTTTGCGGCGCGAGGCATCTTCATGCGCGGGGATGGTTGACGCCATCATTCAGTTGTTCGGTTGACTGGGGGAACTTTTCGTATTCGTTCATCTGACGACCGCGGCACATCATCAGTTCGGACGGTGCCTGTGCGCAGAAGGTGGTGCTTATTTTGCGATGATAGGCTTGGCGATTACTTTAGCATTTCTGCTCAAGAACTCAATTTCAGCTTCTGCGAGGAGGCTGACAGTGAACTGAAAGGCGAAGTTGGGCTGTTACGAAGCAAACAAAGGAGGCAGTTTCTTCGGGGCATAACACATAATCCCCCGGTCGATCGCCATGCAGGCACGGCAGCCATTGCAATGCTACCCGCCCATCCCCCGTCCTTGGCGCTCTTCAGGGCTGGGCGACCGATGGATGTGAGATTGGACGGAGCAAACAGTCCGGGCTAGATAATACAACCCGCTGTCTGGAAGTTGCTGTCCTTTTTCCATCGCCTTCTGCCAAACGCAGAAATCAAATGAGAAATTCCATGTTTATGATCCGAAGCGCCAATACTACTGTCGGATCGGAATGCTTGTGTGTGCATAGGCAACACTACGTGAGAAATGCGACTGCACCCAGCGAGGAAATAGTGGTGCACCGACAAGACACCGTGAGACATCAGTCTAGGGTGGGTGAATAAAGTTTCACAGATTCCAGCGAGGGCTGCTGGCATACATAGCTCCCAAACCAGCCAACACTCCATGTGACTGTTCTTAGAAAAGGCCAAGGCAGCCCGCAGAAAATTCATCGCTGCGGCAGCCGTAATCGAGGGAAACTCTCCCGTCGCATGAACAACAAGCGCGGCTTTTGCGTCGACTGCACGCAAAAGCCACAGTCGCGCGGGTGTGAACAACTACCACCACGCAGCAAAGACCCAGATGAAACATTCCTGCCGGCTCCGGGCCCGGGTCCGACTCACAGACCCAATCGTAGCCGCAAGCGACCCCTCCGAGTCCTTCTCGGTCTCCGACCTCCTTGCCGAGACTGCGTCAATGGAGCCACTCCGGCGTCCACAGGCCCCGCAAACCGCCGTGCGGCCCGCCTTCCCGGCCCGCGATACCGGCGAGCTACCTTAGACAAATGAACACCAGCCGTCTCTCCCACCGGCCCAGCGCTTCAAAGACAACGATGAATCCGCAAGTTTAATTGGTGCTTAACTCAACGACGTTGAATTTTTCACCTATGAGAGCTTGCGACGTGAGTGGGAACGCTGAGCGCATTTGCGCAAGTTGACCCATCCTCCCTCCCATGCACCGCTTGACACGTCGGAGGCAAGCCAGCAAGGTTCTCATCTTTGAACCCCCGACCCCGGCGGTCGGCAGCACTTCATAGCGCCGTCACCGCCTCCGTCATCCATCACCGCCAAAACATCGCCACCACCGTGAACTTTTCCCACCGCGCAATACCGACTGCCATGACCATCCGGCGCCACCGCACAATGCTCTCTCCGCGCGCCCTCGCCACCGCCGCCCAGCTCGCGCTCCCCTTCCGCTTCGCCCCGCCGCAGACCTACCACCCGGCCTCCAACCCCGACGGCCTCATCTCCTTCGCGCTCGCCTCCAACGCGCTCGTCCTCCCCGCCGTCGCCGCCGTCGCCGCCTGCACGCCGCTGCGCGAGGACGTCTTCACGTACGGCTACAGCACCGCCGGCGGCGCGCGGCTGCGGTCTGCGCTCGCGGCGCACCTGAACCTGAGCTTCAACCCGTGCTTCGAGATTACGAGCGAGCATGTGCAGCTCGCGAGCGGCGCGACGGCGGTGCAGCATGTCCTTGCGTTCGCGCTGGCGTCGCGCGGCGAGGGGATCTTGACGAGCCGGCCGGTGTACGGGCGCTTCGAGCTCGATTTCGGGAACGAGATGGGCGTGGAGGTTGTGTATGCCGACACAACCCCGGAGAACTGCTTCGACGCGGACGTGGTGGACCGGTTCGAGGAGGCCATGGCGCGGGCGGCGGAGAGGGGTGTGAAGGTGCGCGCGGTGATGATTGTGAACCCGAATAACCCGCTGGGACGGTGTTACCCGCGCGAGACGCTGGTCGAGATCATGAAGTTCTGCGGGAGGCATAGGATTCACCTGATTAGCGACGAGATCTACGGGCTGTCGGTATTTTCGGACGATCTCACGACGTTTACCTCGGTGCTCTCGGTCACGCCGGAGGAGGGGATGATCGATCCCGACCTGGTGCATGTGGAGTACGGGCTGGCCAAGGACTTTGCGGCGCCTGGGCTGAGGCTTGGAGCGTTGGTGTCGAGGAACCGGGCGCTGCATGATGCGTTCAAGAGTGTGGTGAGGTTCCACTCGCCCGCGGGGCCGTCTGTTGCGATTGCGTCGACCATGTTGGAGAATCGGGCGTGGCATGACGAGTTCATTGCGCTCTCGAGGGGGAAGCTGAAGGGGGCGTATGAGTTTGTGACGGGGATGTTGAGGAGCTTGGGGATTGAGTATCTTGAGGCGAATGCTGGGTACTTTGTGTACACTAACCTGGGGCCGTGGTTGCCGCCGAAGGAGTCTGGCACTGATCAGGAGAGGGAGTTTGCATTGGCACAGAAGCTGGTCGATAAAGGGGTGTTTTTGCATCCCGGGGAGGAGCACTGCCTTGAGCCTGGATGGTTCCGGGTGGTTTATTCGCAGGATGAGGGGGTTGTGAGAGAAGGCATGAGGAGGATTGGACAAGCATTGAAGGAGCTACCATGGGCAGCGCCCAAGGTCAGCGTCCAAAGATCTAACGTGCAGGTTACATAGTTTCACGCCGCGGATTAATGATGAAAGAATGAATCTATGTTCAGGTGAATATGTAAAAATGTACAACGCCCCAGACGGGATCAAGAAATTAAGCAATAAAGTCATGTACATGCTCGCCAGTCGTGACTTTCGAATCTCATGGGCTCGCTCTCATTCCATCTTCTACCAGTAGGTCTTCTGGAAACGGCGGTTGAACTGGCGGCCGGGGCGAGGGCCCTTGGGGCCGCTGCGGGGAGGCTTGGGGTCACCGTGACCGCGGCCGGGGGTCTTGGTCTGGTTGTAGGTCTCCCACTCGTACGAGGCGAACATGAAGGGGCCCACGCCCTTGTAGTCGTTGGCGGCCAGCTCGACACCCGTGTAGTACTCGAAGCTGGCGTCGCTGTTCAGGGAACCAACATAGACGGTGCCCTCCCAGTTGATGGTGCCGTTGGCGTTCTCGGTGACAAAGTCGGTAAGCTTCTGGTAGCCCTTGGCCGCGGCAGGGAAGAACTTCTGCTCGGGGATGAGGCCGAGCTTGGTGCCCTTAAGGAGGGCAAAGGTGAAAAGGGCAGAGGCAGAGGACTCAATGTAGTTGGCGGGGTTGCCGACGTAGTAGGGGTCCATGATGAGGTACCAGCCGCCAGAGGCGTCCTGGGAGTTCTTGAGCCCGTCGGCAAGGCTGATGAAGTAGTTGCTCAGCTTCTCAATGCCAGGGTGGCCGCGGGGCAGGAGCTGGATGACCTCGAGGAGGGCGACGGCGTACCAGCCGACGGCACGGGACCAGATGAGAGGAGAGGCACCGGTCTCAGAGTGAGCCCAGACGGCGGTCTTGGTCTCATCGAAGCCGTGGTACAGGAGGTTGAGGGTGGTGTTGCGGGTGCGGCGGTCGATGACGTCGAACTGGTTGATAATGTCGTCCCAGGCGGTGGCGTTCTTCCTGTCGAAGAGGGAGGTATACTTGGCGTAGAAGGTGTCGGCCATGAAGATGCCGTCGAGCCACATCTGGTGGTCGTAGATGGGGTGACGGTGGACGAAGCCGCCCTCGTCAGTACGGGGGTGGTGGGCAAGCTCGTCGCGGATGATCTTGGCGGCAGTCTTGTACTTTTCCTCGCCGGTGTGCTCGTACCACCAGAGGATGTTGTTGCCGATGCGGTACTCGTCGAGGGAGTAGCTGCCAGGCTTCCAGTTGGCGATGCTGCCGTTGGAGAGAACGACGCGCTCGTCGATGCGGCCGCGGTACCAGTCGAGGACGGTCTCGTTCTTGGTCAGGGCGTAGGCCGACTGAAAGCCGTCGTAGAGGACGGCCTTGGTGTAGTGGTAGGGCTTCTTGTTGTCGATCTCGTGCTGCGTGAAGGAGTCGGCGGTCCAGGCCAGGTAGGGGCCGGCAGCCGCCGCCGCGGTCGCGAAGAAGAGAACGGACTTCATTGTCGCTGCGTTTGTGTTGTCTTAAAGAGTGGCTGGTCGAACGGTGTCGAGTTGGAAAGATTTTTTTTTTTTTGAGTGACGGCAGCGTGAGTGAACCGAAGCTGAGTCGCCAAGCTGGGCAAACGTTGGCCACTGCTGGGGAGACGCGTACTTATATCGAGATCGGAATCAAGCCGGTTCGGTAGCACCAGCGCTGGCCATGGTGTTGGCGGATGTGGCCCCGGGAGGGTCGGGGTGATTAGGGACGACGGTGGGGGTGTTTGCCAAGTTCTCGCTCGCCCCAGTTCTATATCAATGATCACCGAGCGAGCAAATGAGCATGGCCAGATGCGAGTAAGACGGGGTTTGCAGAAGTTGCGGTCTTGGGGACGGCGCGCACGGGGGTCAGTCATGGACCGGGGGCAGCAAGATCCAGGAACCGGTGCTCCATATTGACCATGTCGGCGATTCTACCATGCGGCTATCAGCACGTCCGCGGGTGATCAGCAAAGAATTGTTTGACGACAAGTATCGTTGCATTGAACCCCCGATAGTCATCTCCGCCCATGGCAGCCGGAGGATGGAAAAATAAGGTCCGGATCCAGTCGTGGGCTGCGTCTTGTTGAGGCTCCCCGCTGCGACTCTTGGCGAATGTCTTGGCATGCCGCAAGAAAATGAGAAAGACCGCGGGCAGAATTGCAACATGCCCGCCGAAAGGCAGTCAGCACACCTTCTTGATCAGTTTAAACTTATGGGCCTCGTGCCGCAGGTAAAGGCCAACCGATGGCAGCGGGCGGTGAAAAGGACATCTGATGAGCGTCGTAATTCGCCAATTCGTGGTGTTGGTGCCACCGCGGACGTGATGTGGGCATGCTGTGCCTTGCGCCATGCGTATTCGCCTCTCTCCCTTCATCTCTCTCCAATCCGCTGTGCCTGACGGTCAATAAACGAATAAACGACCCCACGTGGAATGCGACTCTGGCTGCACTCGTGCGATTTATTGAGGTCTTGGTGTTGGTCGCATGCGGGCTTCTCGAGGCATACGGATATGATTGACGGCCTTGGGACGGGCCAACGAGCCTGGAGACGCGCCGAGCCGGACAAACTACTCAGTCGAGAGAGATACGTATTGCTCGTACGCAGTGAACTGTAAGTTCATCCTGTGGCGGAATTCCCACCAACAGAGCGGCGTTGTGGGCTCTGGGCTCTTCTGCAGAGATGCCTGAATAATGGTCCATGTTGCGCAATCTGAGGCGATTTCTTCGAGCAGTCCTGCAATCAGTCGAGTCTGGTCCAAGTGCAATTTCTGCCCAGGTCCGTACCTCAAGCGGACAAATGGGATGGCCTAGTCCAGTGTTGGTGGCAAACGACGTTGAAATAAACCATGACCGTTGACAGAGGCCATCAAGTTGAGACGAAGCCGATCGTCGACGGCGCGGGCATCCGAACAAAGGGCCAGTCAAGACAATAACAAGGACATTGTCGAAGTCTTGGCTCCCGACCAATGCGACTTTGGCCGGTTGATTCCGAGAGAACAGACCAAAGATGTCTTCTCCGCATGAGCATCATCCAGGGCCTGTTTCAAGATGAAAAGCAATTGTCGATTCCATTTGGCATTTGGTGGTGGTGCCAAGACTTTCTGGCTGAGATTGGGGGTGACGGGCTGAGCCACGCCCACCGAAGGCCTGCCGGGGGTGTGCTGCACAATAAAAACAAAGGAGGGCGCCCGTCTGCTGAGATTCTTCGATCCACATGGGCAGAAAATGGCGAGAGACCAGCACGACGAGTCGTTGCTTTTTGCGTCGGCTGACAACCGGCATGGTGGGAGGACGTTGCTGAAGTATCTACTATGAAATTTCGAGCGACGGCTAGCCTTTTTTCGACGTGCAGTCAAAAAGCGAAAACGACGATGAAATAAGGTGCCAACGACAGATGGACCGTCGAAACCTTGTGTAGGGAGCCCATGTTCTACCTTAATCGAGGAAACAAAAGGGGGTTCGGTTTTGTGCCTGAGGTGAGGTGCGTTTTCCAATTTTTTAGATTCTGTCGCGCAGCGTCGGGGATCACCCGCCCCTGAAAGAGACAAACTCCGTTGGACTTGCTGAATCAGCGTCCAAATGCGGTAGATAGTGGTCCTGTATCCTTATCGGGACTTAGCGCCAAAAGCGAGCCGTTCTGTGGGGCGCTGCAGGGGCGCTGCACTGTGAATGACGGCAGAGGTCTCACCTGGTGGTCCAAGCTCCTTCATGTCACTCACCTGTCAACTGAACGGCCGCGGCAGGTATTGACCTCCAGGTATCCTACAGCGTTCACCTCCCTAAAACACGGACCGGAACATCTTGCAAACCAATCAGGAACTGGGTTCGCTCCTGCCGGTGCAACATCACCAGGGGTTGTTAACCGATTTAGAGCTCCATTGAAAGGAACAGGCAACAGCTGGCGCGAGCTTGAGACACCACGAGACGATTGGATGCTGTGAGGCTATTCTGAATCATCGACTCGACTTCATCTCCATCTACAGATACCTAGATAGGTAAGGTTCCTTGGTAAGAGACTGACCTACCTACCTGCTTGCTGTGGAAAGCGCGTCCAGTAACGCCCCCGCTTGACGGTTCCTGCCTAAACTTTACATCTCAACCTTTTAGGAAAGCACGCTTTAACTCAAGCTCTCAGCCGCGCCTTCCTTGCTTTGACCTTCAACTCAACTTCATCTCTACCTTCTTCTTCTCCGTCGTCGTCGGTACTGCTCTCATTATTCTTCTATACCGCTACCGCTCCTCGCCGGGCCTGTCGTCCCCCTCTGTTGTCCGTACTCCCTATCACTGCTGTCGTCGCTCTCGTCGTCCTTTGGCGTCCTCTGGCCTCGTCTCTATACCACCGCCACCATGTCGCAACCGGCAACGTCGTCGCTGCCGTCGCGGACGTTGTCGCCGCCTACAACCCCCTTCAGCAAGGTGCCGATCGAGGTCCTCCTACGTATATCCTCGTACCTGACGACGCCCGAACTGGGCAATCTTCGGTTGACATGCAAGTCAATCGAACAATCCCTGTTCAACACCTTCATGAGAGAGTTCTTCACCAAGCGGCAGTTCATGCTCACGGAACAGAGCTTGCAAGCCCTGGTCGATATCAGCAACTCTCGTCTGAGCGACTGCCTCGACCACGTGGTGATAGGGCTCGATTTCTTCGACTACCGCCGCTTCTCGCCCATGGAAGTGGCTCAAGAGAACGCATACCGCCAGGCCTACGCCGACCACCGCACCCTTGTCAGCAGTGGCCAGGATGTAGTAATGCTCACCGAGGCCTTCCGGAACCTGAAGAACCTCCAAACCGTCGGAATTCGAGACTATCACTCACGCGAGCGTGAGCATCGCGATGGCTACGGCGCCACCTGGGCAAGCTATGGAGCTACCACCATCCGCAAGGAGTCCGGCGTTGACCTTTTGGCGAAAACAAATACTCCAGAAGCCCAGGAATACGCCAATAAAGTTATGATCACCCTATTCACAGCCCTTGGCAACGCCGGGGCCCGCCCAAAGACGTTCGAGATGCTCCGTCGACAATCGTGCATCCCCAACGACAATGCCTTCAACCTCTTCACAAATTACCTCAAGCCTAAGGTCGTCCCTGTCCTTGAGGGTCTCCAGACGTTTATTCTGGTCGCAAACGTCGGATCCGGTCCCAATAGAGGCATCGCCGTCCCTGGCCAGCCGACGCAAAAGGATCACAATCGCTACGACTACCTATTGTGCCACTTCCTCACGCACCTCACCAATATCAAGCATGTACGCATCAACTTCTTTAAAGCACGTGGCGGTGTCGAAAAGCTATTGAACTGGCTGTCGTCGCCGTCGTCGCCGTCGTCGTCGTCGTCGTCGGCGGCGGCGGCGGCATCCCCGTCGAAATCCCACCCGCACCCGCCGTCGCCATCTCCGTCCTTGCCATCATCGGCAACGTTGACGCCTCCCGCCACTTCGCCGATGCTAGCACTTCCGCCGTCCCCAAGCTTTGCTTACCTAGAGGAGCTTAATCTTGGCTTCTGCGATGTCGAAACCAAGGCTCTCCTTGACATTGTGCGCAAATTTGCCGCTAAACTTAAGAGGCTTGAGCTGTACCGGGTCACCCTCATCAACCGTCAACCGCATAATCCTAACGACACCGGCGATGACCTTCGTGCCCGTTATAAGTTCAATGTGTGGGCCAAGATGCTCAAGAGCCTTCGGGAACTCCCTGGGTTAGATTTAGAGCACATTAAGATCGCTCTACCCAACCAGATCTCAGCTGGAATGCATGCCCGCGTGTCATTCTATGGGAAGGGCAGCAACGAAAAGGAGGACCCTACGCAAGAATACACGGGTATTGACTGGAAGCACTATGTGGGCGAATTGGCTCAGCGCGTCAAACCGGACCCCCCTCCGTCCTATCCCGGCTACGACGACGACGGCGACGACGACGACGATGAGGACGATGACGAATTCGATACCGACGTGGGCGACATGATGGATGGTAAGTTCTATCTCTTTCCCCTGTGCTTCTTCCTCGTCCCTCTTCCTCGTCCCCTCTCGTCCTCCCCGTTTCCCTTGTCCTCGCCTTCCCATCCCGGACCCTTCCTAACCCGGTCCCTTCCCTCCGTCTCCTCTAGCTTGCCTATGTCATCATCTTGCCTGTATCCCGTTATTCTCCCCGATCCCATCAATCACCCTTCCTCTGTTCACTAACTCTAACACTTCCCTTTCAGATGCAGATGAGGAAGATGACGAAGAATAGAAGCACTAAGCTGACAACTCCCCAGAAGAGTTCATGATGATGAATGGCTACTATCCAGACGACATAGTAGACGACCTTGACGACTTTGAGGACATGTTGATGTTTGAAACGTATGGAGGACTTTTCGGGTGATGATGGTGGATTCGCCGTAAAATAATTAGATACTGAAACATTGGCTCTGCTGATGAACGAGCGGTTGTTTTGCCACCATATTTCATTGCTACCTTTTACGTGAAAATCCCCCTCCTGACAATATTGAGAGATGGATGTATTCGTGAGTAGTGCGGAGGTCTACACTTGGTCGTTGTCACATCCTCAAGTAAGGGTCGTCTGTATTGATTGGTGTAGTACCTAGAGCCTCAGCTGCCTAAAACACGAATAGCTTCATTTCATTCTGGGGTGACTTCCCTCGCCGAAAGAAAAGGAAGAGGCTGGATGCCACAGGCAAAAGAGACCGTCCGGTCATGGATCTTCGCAAAAGGTCGCGACGCCATCCATGGACTCATCGCCATGGCCAGGCAGGAGGCTCCATTTGTCGGATCTTTCCACGGCTTAAGTCGAGCTTGCGGGAGCTTGGCGGCTTCAATGGCACGTGCGCCAGGCACCAGCGGCGTTGGTGCCTGCTGTTCCATGTTGGTTGTGACGAAAGGTGCTGAAAGCGTGCACCTCCCTAGCACCTACCTGGGTAGCTCAGGTCGCGCTTTCCCTCGCTGGTAGCTTCCTCCATCTTCGTGTTGGGAAGGTATGGGCTGACGGGGGGTTTCTCTGACCAACACAGAAATAAAATATATTCTCGCGATCCCTTCTTCCCTCTCCTTCGTCCATTCCGTTCTGCGTTCATCTTCACCCTTATCCTACCTCACGCTGCGTACTGCACTCAATCGAACTCAATCGTACCCAGCGGTCATCCCTGTGACGTTCGCCCCTCCCTTTTCCTTGTCCCTTCTCCGCACTCGCCCACAATGCCCCCAAGAAGATCGGGCAGGACAGCTGCTGCTGCTCCAGCAGCCCCAGCAGCTCAACCCCTCGACGGAGCCTCGATCGCCATCAGCGGTACTTTCACCCAGAAGCGCGCCGAGATCGAGTCGCTTCTGACCTCGCTGGGCGCGACCATCGCCAAATCCGTGTCAAAAAAGACGACGCACCTCATCACTACCCAGGGCGACTTCAACGCGAAAACCACAAAGGTCGCGGCCGCAGAGAAGAACAACATCCCCATCGTCAGCCTAGAGTGGGCCCAGGAATGCGAGTCCACGGGGTCCAAGGCCCCTGAGGACGACTTTGCCATCACCAGCGGCAGCCAGTCCAAGATGCCCCAGCCAATGCAGACCCCTGTTCCTGCTCCTGTTCCTGCAGCCAACGGGTCCCAGAACGGAGCTTCGTCCCAGGCCAGTGCTTCACAGAACGCCTCTCAGTCGCAGCAGTCAGCCCCCGCGACCAAGGCCAACGGAAAGAAGCGCACCAAGGCCGCCGCCGCCGCGGCGCAGTCTGACAATGAGAGCGACGCGCCTCCTGAGCCCAAAAAGAAGAAGACTACTGCCAATGGCACCGCCAAGGGAAAGAAAGCTGCTGCTGCTGCTGCCGCATCTTCTGACGATGTTGACGACAAGACCGACGTGAAAACCAATGTGAAGAAGGAAGCCGATGATGGCCAATCCGCTAAACCCAGCAAGAAGATTGCTGTACCCGTTGACGAGGGCTGCACCGTTCCCGGCGCTGTCTATATTGCCCCCGATGGTACTATTTACGACGCGTCTCTGAACCAGACCAACGCTTCGAACAACAATAACAAGTTCTATCGCGTTCAGGTATGTTGATGTCTGCACATGCAGCCAAATTCTCGCGTACATGGACCGAAGCTGACCTTGCTAGCTCATTGAAAACGGGTCCGTCTACAAGACCTGGACCCGATGGGGCAGAGTTGGCGACCATGGCCAGAAGGCGATCCTCGGCAACGGCACTTTGGATGATGCCCTGGAGCAATTCGACAAGAAGTTCAAGGACAAGAGCGGATGGAGCTGGGCCGATCGCACCAACGACCCCAAGTCTGGCAAGTACGCTTACATCGAGCGCAATTACGAGGATTCCGACGATGAAGGTGCCGATGACGCCGATGACGCCGATGGCACCGTCAAGACAGAGGACGCCGACGAGAAGAAGCCTGACGCGATTTGCACCTTGGAGAAGCCCGTTCAGGAGCTCATGGGTCTCATCTTCAACATGGGATACTTCGCATCAGCCATGTCGTCCATGGACTATGATGCTAATAAGCTGCCCCTTGGAAAGCTCAGCAAGAACACCATTCTTCGTGGTTTCCAGTCGCTCAAGGACCTGAGCGCCTTGATCAATGACCCGTCACTTGCCGACTCCAAGTATTCAATGACCGTCGCTGCCGCGACCGAGCATCTGTCCAACCAGTTCTATTCTTTGATCCCTCACGCTTTCGGCCGCCGCCGCCCGCCCATCATCAGTTCCGGGGACATGCTCAAGAAGGAACTCGACCTCCTCGAGAGCTTGTCGGACATGAAGGCTGCCTCCGATCTTATGAAGATCGACCGCAAGACCATTTCCAATGTCCACCCCGCCGACACTCAGTACCGAAGCCTGGGAATGAACGAGATGACTCCTCTCGACCACAAGAGCAAGGAATTCAGCCTACTTTCAGATTATCTGAACGGCTCTAAGGGCTCCACGCACCATGTTAACTACAGGGTACAAGAAATCTTCCGCATCGAGCGCAACGGCGAGTTGGAACGCTTCGAGAAGAAGAAGATCCTGAATCTGAAGTCAGACCGACGCCTTCTCTGGCACGGCTCTCGTGTCACAAACTTTGGTGGTATCCTCAGCCAAGGTCTTCGAATCGCCCCTCCTGAGGCCCCCGTCACCGGATACATGTTCGGAAAGGGTATTTACCTCGCAGACATGTCTTCTAAGTCTGCCAACTACTGCAACTCGTACAGCTCCGGAGGCGAGGCCCTCCTACTCCTTTGTGAGGCCGAGCTTGGCGACCCGATCCAGAAGCTCACCAACGCAAGCTACAACGCAGGCGACAGCGCCAAAGCTGGTGGTATGCTTTCGACCTGGGGCCAGGGCAGAACGGGTCCCACCAAGTGGATGGACGCTAGCGCCGTTCACCCTTCGCTTAAGGGCATTCAGATGGTAAGTCACTTCTGGTTGGCGGCTGCATGCTTTTTGCAGTCGTTATATCGTCATTGTTGAGCAGATTGTGCTAACCTACCTGTAGCCTGACACGTCCGTCACTCCTGGCGACACCAACGTCCAACACGCAGGTCTCTACTACAACGAATTTATCGTCTACGATGTGGCTCAAGTTCGTCTCCGCTACCTGTTCCGAGTCAAGATGTAGACCTCGGTCATGTCGTAGGGTATGCAGCCGCGAGATGATACTAAGGTATTAGCTGTGATAATAAAGATACCGATTTGGACGTAGTTGCGGTGCTATGAATAGATGTAGTGGACATGGGACCTGTATTGTAATTCAGAGGTTTCATTTCGTCGTAAAACTTGCCATGGTTGGTGGTGGAGTGCGGGTACTGGCGTTAGGTAGTGTAGTTAGTGTACAGCTAAAAGGGCTAAATTGACTTGCTTGACTCCTGAATGATCTGCGGTCATCCATATGCACCTTGGCAAACACGATTTCTCGACACGATTTCTCGAGCCTTCAGGCCCAGCCTACCGCCTATCATCGCGTTTTTGATCCCATAGAGTACTTGAATACTAACACACATGTACGTAAAGCTTCTAAACACGTTCCACGCGCGATCCCCGCTTCCAGTGAATCAAAAGACATCTCGCCTACACCTGCCAACCGAAGTTGAAACTTCTACCAGTATCTCCTATGCTTTCACCTGTGCAACACCGACAGCAGGTCGATACGAGGCCAAAGACATATTCTTACGGTGATCCCTACCCTTGGTCTGGTCGTGGTATGCAACGTCAAACTTGGACCTGTCATCTTGGTTGTACATAGCCCTTGCTGCTCCCTGGGTGCCTTCAATACGGGCGTTCCAGCTGCCTGCCGGGAGGACAGGATACTCGCGCCACGGTTCTTCACTTTGCAGCGGGATATTTTCGTCGTTGTAAAACCTGTGCGGGTATCGACCCCTCTCCAGTTTCTTCGGGTTCGGGCCTTGGAACCTGATAGGGTACGTGGGAGCCTCGGCTACTTGACGTCTGACTTCGGCGGCTTTGAGGTAGCGGGCGTCATTGGATGTTGGCAGATTAGAGCAGGAATACTTAATTACGACGAGGTTAGCTGTGTGAGAAGATTGAACAGGTTTAAATCATGCTTACGTATGAGCTGTCTGTGGGTGTTCGCTTTGTGGGGGCTATTGGCTCCGGCTGGGGAGCAGGTGGCGGGGGAGGGCGAGATGGAAGGGTTATAGTGTCGGAGGGTGCAACCGGGACGGAGGGGAGCGGGGCGTTGACAGGAACTTGAGGAGTGACCGGCCGAGAGTTTGAATTGGATGGTGAAGGCCACGACACAGGAGGGGCCAGAGGGGTTGCGGCGGGAATACGGGGAGTGATGGGCCGAGAAGCCGGGCCTGATGATGATGGTTGAGACGCAGAAGGAGCCAATGGGGTTGCGACTGGAACACGAGGGGTGATCGGTCGGGAGTTTGGGCCGGATGACGGGGGAGACAATCCGGGTCCAGCTGGCGGTCTTCCAACGGGAACACGGGGGGTAACCGGCCGAGATGCTGGACCCGGTGATGAGGAGTGAGATCCAGGCGGGAGCAAAGGGGCTGCCGCAGGAGGTCTTTTGAAAGGAGGTTGATAGACAGGAGGTCGATTACCAGCAGGGCTAGGTGTAATCGGCCGAGATGCTGGACCAGGTGATGATGAGTGGAATCCGGGGGCAGGAGGTCGATTAACAGGGGGCCAATCACCAGCAGGGCGAGAGGTTAAGCCGGACGAAGGCGTGGAGCCAGCCGGAGGGACATAGTTGGAGGCCGTCGAGGTAGAAGCAGGTGGAGAGGCGACCGCATTTTGAGACGGCTGAGGCGTCTTGTTCTTGTTCTTTCTTTTCCAGAACGCCATGATGAAATGAAGACACTGAAACCAGCAGTGTAGATGATAGAGCTGAGTGAATGCGAATCAAGTTGCAAAGACAGAGCTGAGATGGGAGAGCGTGTTGATATGTTTGTGATTCTATTTCCATTTGATGACCTTCCAAGCCATATATGCATTTCCATCTGCTTGTAAGTCATGTTACCCATGTAGGCTGCTTTGGGTTTCATTGTGTGATTCATGGCCGTGATCAAGAAGGCCGCCACAACAAGATTCTGAAATTAGATTATCGCGAGACGCTACAAGGTCGAGGAAAAGGGCCAACAGCACTCTTGTCAACTTCGCCAGACTCGGTCCAACATCGTTGGTGATCTTTACCGCTGCCAACAGGGGACGTGATTGGCGCCCACCACGGCGCCAGGATTCCAAAGGAGACTGTGCCCCCCGGAACAGCGTCCTTTACAAGGGCTTAGCGCGCGATTCTGCAGCAGGTGGATGTCACGTTGTTGGTTCGGTGCCCTTCGCGGCGGTTAAGGTCTCCACTCAACGACGGCGCCCTTCCTCAATTGAACTTCTCTTCTCTCCTACCATCGGCTTTCGGAAGTTCATAAATCGAACGGGTGCCATAGCGTCAAGACAGCTCTTTCATCGTTCATTGTCTTTTTTCTGATCAGTTACATCCTTTCTACTTGGCCTTCTACGACGCAACTATTCATTTTCTTTGCTAAGCCCATGCCGATCTTCCCAATCAACCTTGTCTGGCGCAAGACCAGCAAAATGGCTTCTCTAAAAGCTGTCACCAAGAGATCGCGAGGACAGCAAGAGCCACCAAGATTCGAGACAGCCTACATCTATCATGGTATTGATTTTGAAAAGCTTTTCGATGACGGTCCGAGTGATCCAGAACTTGAAGAACTATTCTTTAAGATCATGGAGGCTTTTGATGGTCTGTCGGAAGACAATTTGAGCGAGAGGACCCGAGAACTTGCGAAGGAGGCGCAGAAAGCCCACTGCGATTACACCGCGCGTGTGGCAAAGGGCCGCGATCCTGACACGCCAGTGACATTGTGGGACTTTTGGAGGTTTTACGTGCTCATGGTTAAGTGCGTTCCGTACCGACACATTGGCCACCGGTTGGTTACCGAGATCGTACTGGAGCTGGAGAAAATTGGGAAGGTACTACAACCATAACAAGACGCTGCTATTGATGTTTTGGAGCTAATATGGTCCATGTTCTAGACCGAGAACCCGACATGGGAGGACTTGCCCGAGCTTGGAGAGACCACGAGAGAAGAATACCTTGGTAAGATGACCTTGGATTAGGTCTTATTCATACTTGTTTCTGACACTCTGAGCAGACCCGACAAATGAAAGAGTCGTCGGCGACGATTTTTCATATACTCTGGAGCAGTGGCTCAACTTCAACTCTTGGCTTGCGCGCCTCATCGGCAGTGGGTCGGAGCGGGGATTAAACTTCGTGGTTTGGTCGATAGCCCGTGGTCTTGAGAATGATTTGGACAAACTTGAGGAGGATCTGGAGATGATACGAGAAAAAAGGAAGGCCGCCATTGAAGAACATCTAGAGGAAGTGAAGGCAGAAAGAGCCGAGAAAGAGCTGCGGTGGAGGCAAGAACAAGGATTGGAGAGCCAACCTCAGAGTCCCGAGGATAAGGAGCTGATAAAGAAGGACGAAGTCGTCGGAACGGACGCAAAGTCTCAAGTCTTGGACAATGAGGCATTTACGGAGATCGGGAAGGATGTTGAGACCGGCGCAAAGATGCTGTGCCCAGAAGCGGTGACAAGAGTTGCCGTCGCTGCAGAGTTCTTGATCCAAGCGGCGCCAGTCATCTTGAAGCAAAGCCTGACCTGGTACGATGGCGACCCCGTCGATGACTCGATTCAGAGGATTTTCCGAGCAGGACCGTTGTTTCCAGGCACTTTTGGGTTCAATCTTGAGAGGTGGGGTTTCTGGAAACGACGGCTGGGGGAGTTGAGGAGTCTACTTGGAGATGAGGATGTGGAGAAGAATGTGGACGAAGCGTTGGGAAAGATGAGTGCCGTTGAAGTGTCCATAGCTAGGCATCTGTAGTGCATTTCTAGAATAGTTTTGTTTGGGCCTGTATGTATAATCAAGCGAATCACATCTTGTCGCGAATTCCGAGACTTGACAACTTGAGCAACAGCACCAATCTGTATTCATCAAATAACTCTACCTCGTGTACAAGGTAAAGTCGCGTTAAGAAGTAAAATTTCAAACTCAATATCAATCGCAACATCGTAATTTCCCCCGCCATCAATTCGAAGTCATCCCCTAAAACATAATGAATGTGGGCGAGCGTGGCAAGTATTGTAACCGTCTTGTGAGGCTGATCCGGTTCATCCCAAGCCTCTTGAGTTTAGCGGTGAACTCTCGCACAGCGTTGAGGAGACACCCCTTAGCAACCGTTGGGTCGGTTGGAAAGGCACTGCTTAACACAGGTGGTGCCAAGCTTGACATCAGGCGACCATCCCGAGACGAGAGCGTTTGTCTTGCAGCGGTTCAAAGTCTTGACGGCAGCGTTGAACAAGTGATGGGTCCTAGATCCGCCAACACGTCTATTCCAGCTGATGCAGCAGCGGTTGTTGGTGCTGACGTGGACATCGGACCAGCACCAAAAGTTGGCAGCTGGCAGGCCCCGGTTGACGAAGTCAGGGCCGCCGAGGATGTCGAGAAGGCGGCCGCAGATTCCGGTGCGGGCCCGGTTCTGGTTGCTGCAGTTCACGGTGTTGGCGCCGCAGCCCTGGCGAGCATCGAGCTCGGCTCCCTCGAGGTCCCGTGCATCGATGACGGGAACGGAAGGGTCGACGAAGCCTTCGAGGAGACCGTTACCAAGGACTCCGGCGTACACGAGGTCAGGGGCAGATGCGTTGGTGGCGGCTAGGAGGTCGGCCTTGCCCTCGAGGGGGTCAATCACGGCCTCGGGATCTTGCTCTCGAGTGGAGAGACCCTCGGGGGCAGCGAGAGCAACTGAGGCGAAGTAGGCGACGATGGCGACGGTGAAACGCATTGTGATAGGTTTTTGAGTTTGTTCTAAAGAGAGACAAAGTTGGATAGAAGAAGGATGAAAGAGAGACTGTGATGGTTTTGAGGCCTGTTGTTTTTTTGATGCTGTTGGTGAGCTGATCAGGAACGTTGGAAAGTTGGGAGGCAAACCTGTTTTTATACTTTTCCTCTTCAAAAGATTTTCCAAGACTTTTACTATCCTGTACAAGCGAAAAGACTTCACAGGCTTCCCAGCCCGTTTGGAACGAGACTTTGTCCACGCTCTTCTCATGATCTCTCAAGTTACTTCTTACTGCTGTATTCGATCTGGTCGAGGAGCTGAGACTATTGGCTGAGACGAGGAGCTGACATGTCTCGATATCATCAAGGGATAGCAAAGTGATTCTTCGGATGATGATCGTATTGAATACTTTGTATCGGTAAGTCAACGCCTCAATACCGTTTGTAACAGCCTGCCCCACGGGGTCGTTGATTCACTGTCAGCTCCTGTATTGTTAGAGTTGCTAACGTGCGCCACCTGCTGCGGCATGCCAGGCTCGCGCCGTCCAAACCACTCTCCACTGTCATCAGCTCTGCAAGGCTGTCGATAGTTTCGCACATGACCAGATCTTGCTTTCACGCAGAGGCCTTGACATTCCGGGATGTAAGCCCTATACCAATTATCTGCCAAACTCGAAACATATTGACGCTGTCTCAGACATATCTCTAAGGGTACTTGACTTGGCTTTAGCCCGGCGGCACAACCCGAAGACGCTTGGCATAACTTGAGCCAAGAGACTTCAAGGGTCGAAAAAGCCCGCTTAAGTGAATAATTGAGAGAACTTCTGGGTCTTGTCTTGGGTGCCTGAAGAGCCTTGCAGCGCGCCGAGCCGCACATTAATTTTGGACCGTTCCAGATTGGCCGGAACATTGGCTGAGCTGAGACGATCAAGACAACAGGGCGATCCTGATCCTTATTAGGCAGTACGGGGTCGCAACATCGGAGCATATTCAGTTATCAAGAATGCGCCCCGCGGCTCAGGAACGATCGAGTAAAACAGTTCCATGCGCCCCGATGTCAAGTGGCATCTTCTGTATGGCAGGATGCAGGTTCAACCAGACTTTCATTCTCGGCCTGAGCGGGATAAAGGGCGAAAATTCGCCGCCTAACTCAATGGTCTTGAGCTGTACCAGATGAACCTCGTATAAGGCGCACCTGAATTATTTGCGTGACTACAAGAGAATGTTGGCATCATGTAAGAAGAACCGGTTATAGCGAAACATTACTGGTGAATGGAATGATCAAGGAGATCTTTAAGACACGCGCCTCTTCCCGTCACTGTTGTTGCGATTGCTACTAACACCAGATCTAAAACCTGATGATTATAAGGGTTGAGGCCCAACTAGTACCCCTTAGGTCGTCTGAACCTTATCTGTCTCATCTAACATGCCGTTATGTCATACAGTTTCCAGACTTCTTCCAGGTGAAAGCGATGATCCGAACAGTGAAGGCACTGCTAGACTTCACAGCGGGCTCTTTTCATACAACTGGGCAAAGGTTCATTCCTTTACACCCGAGGCACGAAAGAACCTTTACAGGCACTTCGATCTAACCATCTGAGAGAATTTAAAAGTGTTGAGAAGCAGCCGATGTGCTAGCTACCGCCTCCACAACATTGCATTCTGCATTGCCCATTCTTTATCGGCCCCAGGATTATTTAAAACATAAAAGGGGGGCGAGCGTCCCCCAGTAACAGCGCCTCCCGCAGGAGAGCCGAAAATTCTAGCTACGCAGCGGCGACTGCGATTCCGTAGGTTCTTCCAGTCCTAGCAGTGCTGTGTGGTTTATCGCTCTTGTTGACATCTCCTTCGGTCTTTCTAGACGACTTTCTCCATAGCCGCTTTTCTCGAAACCTGTTTAATCTTGAGACTTGGGTGTACGCACGTCGGCTATATCAGCGTCTGGCCCATCTGGCGGTGAGCAGATGTGAGAACCAGCGGCTTCTCGGAGTAATAGAGACCATGAATAGCGCTGCCAGTCGTCCTGACCACGCTTAAAAGTCGGGGTTCAACGGGACTTGAAAGGAGATAGCGGGGCCCTGAACGGGACTTTGGCTCAATCGCTGAAGACTTGAAGCGTGTTCTGGTGCCTTTTCTGGATACCCCCCTGTAAGTGATCATCATATTTTCCGCTTTTTACTCTTTGATGCAGACGCTAGGGCTTCTACTGTCCCTGTCAGGAGCGGGCCGCCATGCAGGCATCTACCGAGAACTGTTTGGCTTGGAGAGAGATCTTGGACAAGGTCCACGGAAAACAAGTAGCAGCCGTTCATTGGGAAACACATAAGCGCTGATGAACAGGAAGCCGAATCATTGTTCAGTTAAACAACAAAGTCCATATTTGGCCATGCTTAACAAATTTAAAGTTCAAGAATTACATTCTTCACTCATCCGAAAATCTCTTCATAAACTTCCACCTCCCATACATAGAAGCATCTCCAGCCTGAACGTCCTCGCATGCGCGCAATAAGATAAAAACATAAGACAAAACTTCAGGGCCCTGGGTATCTTAGGTGTAGACAATGATGGCGCCGACGTTCTGGTTGGATGGGACGCTGAAGCATCCGCCACCGGTGCCGGTCGCAATCTGCGTGCTGCAGGTGTTGCTGCTGAAGAGGCGCCACTTGAAGGTGCGGCCGTCGTCCGGGAACAAGAAGCGGACGGAAGCGGAGTCGGCGGCGTTGGGGTCATAGAGACCGTTGAACTTGGAGCAAACGGCGAGAGTCTCCTCGTGACCGGTGAGAGAAACTCCGTTGCCGTTGCCACAGCCGTTGGGGTACCATTCGACGAGGTACAGAGAGTTGGGAGGGATCTGCGAAGCTTGACGAACAGAAATGTCCTTGATATTGTCGCTAGAGTTGCGGAAAGTAGGCGATGCCACGACGGCAAGAGCCGAGGAAAAGAAGGTAGCGAGTTGCTTAATAGAAACCATGATTACGAGTCTTGGTATGCTGGAGTTGGACTTGATGCTGGTGAAGACGAGAAGTGAAGAGAGAGACTGGGTTTGAGATGTCTAGATGGGTTGATGAGGGCCAGATTGCATTGCTTTGGAAAGGCGGACGAGAGACTAAGTATTTGTAGAACTCCAGTCGGTGAATATCTCGAATGAGTTGCTAAATAAATCTACCAAAGTCCCTTTCGCGACTTGGTGATTTTTTGTTGCCTGCGTCTCTTCAAGGGGTCCCGAGTAAACGCCTCGAGCCTGATGATGATCTCAATGATGATCAGCCAGGTGGCATGGATGTGAAGTCTTCAGTGACTCCTCCGCCAGTTGGGCCCTGTAAAAGTGGCGCCTTCATCCGAGCCCTGTAATCGTAGGAATGGTTCCCACTCCTTGCAATATCCAATGAGAAAGGGCTTCTTTAGGCATATAGTCTTATCAAAAACCTAAATTCAGCCTTTGCTATGGTCGAATGTCAACCTGCGTGTTGATCTTCTATTTCCGGAATCACTTCTTTCAACCACAAACAGAATTTTGGAAGCCTGGAGAGGCTATGTCGCTGCGTCGCGTGGGGCTGATGTGAAGCTGTAGCCTGATGCAACCCTTCGTAGATTTTGTGGCCCAAGATCGACAACTGCCGGAAACCCCTGATGGAAATGTGGAGCTGCCGAGAGGGTCACCCAAAGGGACTTTGGAGTCGATCAACAACTTCAGAAGAGCTATGTGAGCACTTAGTAGCCTGATCTAACATTAGAGAGACTTTTGGCTCAAGATCAAGATCAACAACTGTCAGATTAAACCAGGTTCAGGATGTGGATAAGCTGAAAGCATTAGGCAAACGCAAAGAACTTTGGGGACGATCATCAATTCACAACTTCTCAGAGTTTAGACAGTTCGGATAGATCATTGCTCATGCGAAACAACTATAAAGACGAGTGTCTGTAACACCATCATTCGGACTTTCATCATCCACAACATCATCTCAATACACAAGTCTATCCTTCCACCCCATCAACAGTACTTCGATCTCATCTTCAGCTCAACTATGAAGCAATCATTCATCCTTCCTGCGGCGTTCGCTGCCCTGGCTACTGCTCAAGACGTTTCTTGGTGTAAGTCTGAGGGATGCAACGACTGCCCTTCCTCCATCGCCAGCAGTGGTCCCGGATACCCTGAGTGTGTCATTTACGACACCAACACCGTCTTTGGTGGCCAGGGCTTCAAAGAGGGCACCGGCAAAGTGAAGTACCTTGTCTGGGGTGACTTCATCGACCCTTGCGGCGGCCAGCCCGGTAGCTACATGGTCCGATCCCCAGCCAGCTTGACTACAACTGGTTGCGGAGATCTGATCTACCACACCGAGAATGCCGAATGCTCTAGCCAGCTTCGCATGGAGGATACCTTCAGTATGTAAAAAATGTCTGCAGTCTTGAATCAAATTCTAACAATGAAAACTAGTGGTTCAATTCTGCTGCGGTTCTGGTGACTGCGAGGCAGCTGGTGTACCATGGGGTCGCCGCGACACCGAGGGACGCAGCGTCGGCAGCGGACTCCAGGGTGGTTACCTCAAGTTCGCCAACGGCACCGTTATCAAGCCTCTCGCAGTCGGCTCTCCTCCGAAGGACAACACGCTGAAGGCCACTGAGTCTCGCAACCAGGCTCGTTGCACTGGTTTCAAGAGCAAGTCTTACCAGGCTAACGGCGAGCCCTACCTCACCACCTTCGACACTCAGATTGTGTCCGGATCCGTCCCAGCTGAGGAAACCGACCGCACCATCACCATCACCTACGATCAATCCGTTTCTCGAACCACCTCTTTCTCAGCCTCGCTGGGTGACCCCTTTGGCGTTGTTTCTGTCTCCGTTGGCTTTGAGTTCAGCGACTCCGAGAGCAAGGGCTTCCAGACTGAGCTGACTGTCTATGCCGGAGAGACTGGCCGGGTCGGTTTCACACCTGTCTACCGCTGCACTAAGGGCACTTTGGAGACGTGCAGTGGCGACCGTACCTCGGAGGAACACACATGCACCCCATGGATCTTGAACGGTATTGTCCAGGGTGACTACCGTATCGTCCAGACTTAGGATGTGAGCACAAGATATTGGTTTTGAAAGGATGAAAGACTTCCGAGTTTACTTGACAGCATTTGGAAAAAGAGAGGAATTTTTTGGCGTTACAAATATTTCTACTTCACAAGTTAAATTGATAGACCAGAGATTGAACGTTTATAAGCTTTTCCATTCACGGAGTGGAGCATCACAGGTTGCCTGTTTGTCACCCCTCGTCTTTTCGGTAGATTGTAAAGTGTCAAACGCAGCTAAACTCACACAATGGCATTCATTCAAAGCGGTAGCATATGCTGCTCTGATTGAAGACTCCTGAATACTTTAGTGTTCTCACTGCACGCACGCGCAAAACGCTAGAACACCAACGTTCCATACGGGCTCCTTATTGCCCGTCTTGTGAAGGTGATCTCTTCAGTCAGTATAAGGGCGTCAGACTTGAATGGATCAATGTATAGACCGGAAGTCTAACTGCACTTTCATAAAGTTAAGGGCTTTAGTAACATTTCTTTTGCGCAAACTTGTAAATACCCCATCAACTGCCGGTAGAATAACCCACTTCAAATTAGCTAACGCCGTTGGCTTGCTGTGATTCTGCTTTGCAGTAAAGTTCGCTATTCGCTAGAAGAAAGTGTAAATCACATCAAGTCAGATTAACTCTGCATTCTCATATAGTGTAGTCTATTATCACTGATAGGGCGCTGCGCTTTATACCATAGCTGTCACGGGCTAGAGCCCGGTCGAGATCTCCGGCTTTGCCGGAGCAGCTACCGAGATCCGGCTCCGCCGGATCCACTATTCTGCTGTAGCACACCGCCTAGCCCCGGTATGCTTCACCGCTGCTAGGCGCCTATCCCTGT